>JAQQZR010000017.1:3311156-3327042 GCA_030068235.1 Notoglanidium macrostoma
GGCGTGGCCACTCTGTGCTTATCAGGCTCAGTGATGGAGGCGTGGCCACTCTGTGCTTATCAGGCTCAGTGATGGAGACATGGTCCCAGTATCTGGTAAACTGAAGTAAACATGGCCTTTCTGTATCTGCCAGTTTGAGTTAGGGAGGTGTGGTCTCTCTCTGTCAATCTCATTGAAGGAGGCGTGGCCTTAATCCTCAGAACTGCATTTTTTTAACGGAATACTGTATAATATTGTATTACACTGAAATGGATCTAAATCCTATATCATCACATTGAAATGACTGAATCATTTATTAATCAGGTTTTTGGGATGTGCATAGAGTCATTGTGGAAAAGAAATATACACATCCATATAGAACATTAAAACATGCTTTATTCCCAGCTGGCAAAGCAAAACATTTGAATGCTTCGGAGTTGTCTGCCAGTGATTACCGCTATAATGGAGCTTTAGCAGCCTGCTACACTGCTCCAGTGCGTATCCCCCCCAAGATTATCCTGTTTAATCAAAAGTCAATATTCATAACAAACGGACCAAACACTTGACAAAAGTCTGCCTTTCTCTCGCTTTTTTGTTTCTCTCAGGAATCCCGTTCCCCAAGAACTTCATTCAGATCTGTAAGAAAATCCTGTGCCGGCTCTTCCGGGTCTTCGTGCACGTCTACATCCACCACTTCGACCGCATCATCCTGATGGGAGCCGAGGCCCACGTCAACACCTGCTACAAGCACTTTTACTACTTCTGCACCGAGCTCAACCTCATAGACCGCAAGGAGCTGGAGCCGCTGGTGGGTAATACAGAGGGGGCAAACTTCGGGGTACTAAACATCAACTAAACAAGGATTTAGAGCGCTGCTTCAGAATATACACGCTGACCCAAGCAGTTGCCTCAAACCCAACCAGTCTCAAAGCACATTAAACACTCTGGTTTGATGCTCATTACTGCCCTCTACTGTTCATTCCTCTTCCTCACAAAAGATAGGAACAACATTGCAGCACCAGCTGAACGTAACTGCTCACGTCTTCTGTGAAACGTTGAAGACTAACACGGTGTACACAAAACAAAATCGTTATGTTTAGTGATTCTAAACCCGCACCACTCTGCAGCCCAGTTCCACTCCGAGGTGCCATTATAAAACATTTCTCACCGCAGACCCCTGACGTGTGTAAGCCGTGTGTAAGCCGACTCGGCCTCGTTTCCCTGCAGCGCTCACATATAAGGTAGAACGTCCTGCTAATGAGCGCTGGAGGCGTTGATGCACAGCACAGCAAACAAAGATGGCTTTCTTCACTTCAGAGCAGTGAGCGAGAACACGGGGCCGGTACGGCCACGCTAAATCGGAGCTTGGCAACAAATAAAGCAGCTTGGCTCAACCTTGTAGAATGAAATAATACAGCATGTCCAAAATCACAGCGCTGTCATAGGGCACTTATAAAGAAGGTCTGCTGTATCATGTCTGAAAGAGTAGGGTGAAAAAAGGATATCAGTTCCACTCCTGACATCCCACAATGCATTGTGGTAGGGTTTAAAGAATGGAGCCTAGGGCGTGAAGAGCACCATATAGTTTGTAGGGAGTAGGGCACTATTTTGTGTGTGCGCTTTAGATGTGGCCTGCACTTAAACACTTTTACACTTTTTGTTGAAGCAAGCAAACGGTCATATGTTCTTCATTCTGCTCTAAAATTATTGGCACCCCATATATAAAACATGCAGCGTGTGATCGTCTACCATAGACATGTGATTACATTGTGTTTTATTCTACCGCAGTATTGTTTTTTCTTAAGTAGTTTTAAAAAAGTAGATTTTTATTTTAAGAAAACCACTGGTTTCAAAATTATTGGCACCCCCAGCCCTATTAATATTAGGTGACGCAATCACAGGAGAGAATAACAGCATGGAGCCTCTTCCTGTAAGAGCTGGGTTTGTTGGTAGATTAGCAAAACAAGCAAACCGTACCAGCTATATACACTCAAGGCAGCAGTGATCTCAGATCTTTGTTCTAAAGCTTTATTTTCTTCGTAATGTCTCTGTAGATATTTGTTGAGAGGTTGTATATGATAGGATAAGATAAAACCATTGTTATAAGGTTTTTGTATATCTTCTGTGCATGGAACATTTCAATGTGAACTGACGTTGGAACACACACACACACATGCAGGATTGGGCAGAGGAATCCTTCATGGCCAATGTTTCAGTGTTAAATGTAAAAAAAAATCACTCATTTTATGCCTTTGTGGCTAACCGCTGTTGCTGAAATCATAGCACGGTGTCATGCATGTACAGAGGAGATAAAATGATATGATGGATGCCAGGTTGAATATAATGTTGGTGTTTTTCTCAGTGTTGCATAAGAAAAACAGGAACTTTACACAGTTGGAATGTCTCGTAGATAAATTCTGAGTTAGAGCTTTTTTTGAACTCTTGCGTATATGATTGTGTGGTGTCATTACTGTGTAACGCATCATCTTCTTTTGGGATTGCAGAAAGAGATGACGTCACGGATGTGTCTTTAGAGGCCCCGTGAAACCGAAAAACTCAGTTTGTCCCAAGCGGAGGACGTCGCGGATGAACAGATGAACTCGGACAATGTGATGCTGATGAAGTCTGACGTAATGAGAAAGCAGAACGAAGCACAGAAGCACATTCACGTTCGCTCAGAGCAACAGCACCACCCTGTGGTGAGAAGAAGCACATGCACACGTGCGCTGTTCGTCCTCCAGGTGGCGATATAATGCAGTAATAGGATTATGCACTACTTGAGAACTATAACTATGCAGTGTGATTGGAATTAGAGCTATTTTGAATGAGAATAATATTATAGTTATTCAGTGTCTAATGAATGACCGCAGAGGATTAGTGAATTTAACCCCCTGGTGAACACCACTAATGGAGTGTGTGTGTGTGTTTAACCTTTCTATGATGTGTTCAGACTGCCAAAAGCTACAGTTCGGTTCCTTCTCTTGAGGTTCAAATACTCAATAGGATTATTTTAATGATTTGTAATGATTAAGACTTTAGAGATGATTATAATAATAATAATGTTAATGATAACGAATCACACACACACACGTTGCGGTTTTAAAATCATGGTCCTACTTTTTTGTTTGTTTGTTTGTTTTTTTGAGAAATACAGGGTTTTAAACTATGCAGGACTACTTCACGAACAATGAACATTTCTGCATTTCTGACATTTGGAAATGCAGTAATTGTGGAAGATTGTGAGTGAGACGAAGATTATAGTGTGTGTGTGTGTGTGTGTGTGTGTGTGTGTGTGTGTGTGTGTAGTGTTCAGACTACTTTACATTCCTCTTGTCTACGGACCAGCACGGTAGAGACCACTAAACAGTGTAAAGCCGACAACCAATCCTGACTAAAAATGTTTTTTTTATTGATTGACTTCTGTTCCCCTCAGAGGAGCTTCACCTCATGTCAGACCTGACGTAAACTGAACACATAAAGAGAATATTGGATTTGTTTTCCGAACAGCCGTTCTTTATTTCCGAGATTACGCCTTGGAGAAGAGTTGGAGAAACATTTCAGCAGCACTCCACACAGCATCAAGTTCAAAAAAACCAAACAAAAAACCCCCACATCTCTCATGTTCGTAGTTTCCGAAGTTCAGATTTGGGTTGCATTTTCTTTTTTATTATTATTATTATTATTATTATTTTTGCAAATTATTCTCATCTTCTTGAGAGCACATGGGTAGTCTTAGCAATAAGGGCTAGTTTTAGTGTTTATGATTGAGTGCAAAAGTTTGCACACCCCTACTTCAAAATTAAGAAACCTTAAAAGATTTCACAGGGATGCGTGCTTGACATACCTTTTTTTTTTTTTTTTCCCCCAGACTGAGTAAAAGTTTGTGTTTTATGATACTTGATGATGCACTGATACTGAAATGAGTAACCTGCTTAGAATTATTGGTTGCTATGGTGATGTTGTGGCGCTTACATGGTATATTTTATGGAAAGTGAGAGGATGGCTAAGGTAAGCATGTAGGGTAGAATCAGCAAGAGCGGTCATCAGGTGCTATGAGTTGCACCTTGACCCATGAGAAAAGTGTAGATGCTGACAAGTAAGGGGAAAGGAAGCGTGTGTCTGTGTGCGGCTCAGTGCTCACCGAAGTGAAATGCTCTGTTGATATATTAACAACACAGTTTGCAGTCTGCTTTGCTTCGATTGCCATCATTATTCATTTTAAAATATGTCCAGGTCAGTCATTGACTCATACTATTTGACATAATTCAAATAATATGCAATGAGCACAGTATTGGGCCAATGCCTGATGGCAGTATGGGTATCGATGCATCAATAACATAACCGTGTGTAAACATTAATAGTGGAGCAAACAAAATAAGATTTCTGGATGTGGATTTTTTTTTTTTTGTTTTTTTTTTTGTTTTTTTTTTAAAATAAACTGTTTGTCAGTCTCTCTCTGCCAGTTTTAAAATTTATTTTACATTTTGGTGTCTGTATTTCCTCCGTATCCAAATGATTTCCATTCTTGGTTATTGTTCCTAAATGCTTCTTTTCTCACAATTTGTAATCATTATTTTCCCGTTCTTGTTGAATCTTGACTGTTGAAGAGTTTGAGAGTGTTTGAACTCTTCCTGCCTTATAAGCAAGACTTGGAGATTGTGTTTTAAGTCATTAATGAGGTACATTTGAAAAAATACATTGATTAAAGCATGAAAACCGAGCTGTGGATGTTTGCGCTTGGTAATAAAGATAACTATGTTTTACTGACATTAAATGAACATGGAATAAAAATTCTTCAGAGTCTTTTTTGTTTTCACTCAGAAATTGAGGGGTGTAAACTTTTGCACTTGACCATAGATTCGGGGGGCTTTCTTCCTGCTTCACTTGATCCGTTTGTACAACACAAATTATATCTACTCGGTGGTTGAGTGTATAGTCTCGGTTCTTAGCCAACTATACATTCTTGACCCGTTTTTAGGTTGTATTGTACTTCTATAGCTAACTAGCTTGCCATATGTTATTAAAGTACACTAGTTAGACAGACATTTTGTTTTCTGAGCAGTCGAATGATGGACCAGGGCAGCACACTGAATCTTCCCCTCACCCTGGCATAAACTGACCATATTCCATCCCCAGCCTGTTTTTATTCTCGGAGTTGTACTAAAAATATCTCCACCACAAACAATGTTCTACTGTTTGTCCTCTAAAACTCGCCTCCTAGCAGTTGGGCAAACTCCTCTGTGGTATCACAAGGACAGAAATAAGGAGCACCTAGCTCACAGGTTCAAATCTCCACCGCGTCTCCTGTAAGCTCTTTAGAGAACACACTCTCGCTGATTGCCTGGATTGCTCTCGCTCCGGATAGTGTGCTATAATCCCTGCTCGGGCATTTCGGATGATCCCGCTATGCTTTGAGAGGAAGATTAGACCTCAGACTTACCTTCAGCAGGTTTTCTTGACCGATTTGGAAGCTGAGCTGTATATAAAGCCAAGCTCTTCTAAGATGGGATGGAGATTCTCTCCGTGCGCTAGGAAGTATTTGTGAAGCGATGCTCTGGACGCGTCTCTCCCTACAGCTGTGAGGATCAGGACGTCTGCGACTCGGCGATGGGGGAGAAATCGGAATCCTCCGGGCCGCCCCTGTGCATCCAGATCTTCTCCACGGTGGCCCTGGTCTGCTTCGGGCTCTACTGCATCACCAAGGGCGTCTCCTTCGGCTTCTTCAACTGGTGGTACATCCTCGGAGCCGCCAGCCTGGTGGCCACCGGTTTTGCCGTGTTCCGGGTCTACGAGGTGTTCACGATCCTGGCGCAGAGGGAAAAAGCCGAAGCCGACTCGTGCAGAAGAACGCCCTGAGATCAGTTTGGATGTTTCAGTTAGGATTATAGTTCCTGTTTGGACTGGGGCGCAAATTCATGAAATTTCATTTTAAACAGAGCATCTTCCGTCAGATTTTAACCAATTTTCCATAACCTACTGCCAATACACTGTACAAATGTTAAGTGAAGAGGTTTTGGTTAATGTAGATTGAAAATGCTAGAACATTTGAGGATTAAATAATCTTAACACTGGATTGTATTGACTTTTTAAATGTGTTTTTACTAGCTGGACATAGAAAGATGGATGGTGACCTCACGATTGATTGGCCACTTTTCAGAGCTCATGTGAAGATGATCACAACTAGACGTTCATGGATACGAAGCGTTATGAGATGTAGGCTAGAGATCGCTTCGTAAATTCGTAAATTCATTGATTTCAGCTACAAGGCACGAAAACAACAACTTTTCTAATCGTTCCATTACTTTTGATTTTACTCGACACTGAAGAGCAATTCAGCATCTAGCCTGTTTTTAATATTTTTTTGTAGCATTTATCTAGAAAGCATTCTTCAACGTGCTTTTGTGCTCCGTTGTATAACTTGGAAGAAACTGGAAGGAACGTGGCCTGTTCAACCAATCACATCATTCCCCACATAACAGAGAACATTTAATAACATAATTGACCGGTTCTAACGTCCCTGCATTGTTCTACCAGCAAAGCATTTGCTAGAATAAGCCTATAATGTTCTCGAAATGGCTGAACGGTCTCAGAAAGTTCACCGTTTTTCGAAAAGCGAGGCAGCTGTGTCACTACTTGGCTTTGGGAGAGGATCACATGGGGAGGTCACTTCGAGGGAAATTAATGGGGAAAAAGTACAACTGTGAAAAATTGAGACCTCTTTGGAGTTTGAGGCCCACATCTGAGTGTAATAAAGTCGTAAATGGTAAAAGTGGTGCTGATTTCTGTTTGGAAATGACAGTGTTGTTTCAGAACCACATGAGACATTCATACATTTCTTAGCTCATGTATGACAAGGCAGTTAATGCTCAACTCTGAGCGTTTTGAGTTTTCCTATGATGTTCCATGAGTTACTTTATAAATATTAGTGGCTTGAGAGTTTGAAAGCCAAACAGTAAAACTCTGACAGTCCTTAGATTTGAACTTACAACCTTCTGCTCATCCATATCAGCTTAACTGCTGAGCTAATCGTAGGCTTTGTCTTAAAGTGCTTAATCAGCTCAAAAATAATGCTGCATGAACTCCCAAAACAGGAAAATGTGAAGTGATCTGATCTGTACCATCTTATGATCCTTGAAGATTTTTTCCTCAAGGTTTCGCATTGATTAAAGGAAGCATAATATCGTTTTAACCTTCACCGTTTGCCAAAAAAACCAATCTTTCTCACTCCAAGTGTGATTTATTCTGTTCTAATCTGTAGCGTTGCAGAATTTCACAATCCTCTTACCCAAGCGTCAACATTTCACAAGAAGAAGTTTATTGGTCCTTTAAAAGCCATTAAAAGTTTTCCAACATGTTTGCACAATGCCCAATATACAGCAACCAAAACTTTCCAAATGGTTGCCACGTCCAGCTTAGGATTTTGAACACACAGCTACAGTTTGGGCAGCTTTCCTACTGCAGAGCAGCTCATTCACTCACTCACTCGGTCACTCAGCATCACAGCACAACACAAATGAGAATACACAGATGTAGGATCGGTAAGTAATTACAATAACAAGAAAGGAAGACACAATGTGTGCAAAAAAAGATTTCTAGTCCGTGAATCCTGACCACAGGATTGCATAAACTTTATGATACATGTCGGCTGCGCAGCGTGAACAGCAATGCAGACGCACGGGGAGGTGAAGTCAGCCGGCCTCTTCGGCAGAGCAATCGATTCCTGCATAGGTGAATTTCTCATACAGCGTCGTGTTCACGTACGTCTGCGAGACAGAGAGAGAGAGAGAGAGGACGAATGGGGAAGGGTAGTTTTAATAACCATTAGGATAATATTGTGAACGCAACTAAGAATCATTCTCACATTACTTGCAATGCTTATTACTTTCCCTTCAGTGTTGATCACGACAGCTACCAGTCTAACACGGTGAAGGCTAACTTCAGACTCCTCCTGCTACTCAACATGACTTTGAGAGAAAGCTCAGGCTGTTCAGATTCAAAAATAAAACAAGAACTGGTCCATTTAGAAACCTGGGGTTCAATTTCTAGTTTTCCATCAACGAACGAGAGAAGAAGAACTGAACAGTCGGTTGGTTTATTTTCTATAACAGCAGCTCTGACAGTTGTCCTTTTCAACTACATTACTGTTTCTATAGCAACAATTCATTCATCGTTGATGCCGCACATAGACTAAGATGAAGGGGAAAATCAATTTTTTTTACAACAACAAAAGTAAAATCCTGCCAGAAATATCATCTCAAACATATTGACATTGTAAAGCTTTCTAAAAGGAGATGTTTCTTTAACATTTATGGAAGGAGTCTCCAGTTTTAGCGCTAACAAGCTGCGTCTTTTTGTTTGATTCATTTCAAGAGAGAGAAGAAAGACATCTTATATGAGATCTATAGCTATCGTCATACAGTATGTTACTCTTTAATTAATGAAGAATGCAATTGCCGGCATGTATCTGTTGTGTAAGAGGAGTAAACTCTCCAGCGCATGCTGTTACAGGATAAAATAATCACAAGCAGTTTCTGGTGCCGAGCCATTTTGTATTCTGTGCAGTGAAAAAAGGCCCAAAGGACATGGAGAGTACGCTGTTGTTGCGCTGTGTGCTGCCGCTTCACCTTTCTCTCCTCCAGCATGCGGTTGAGCGACACCAGGATCTGAGCGAACGACGGTCTCTCGTAAGGCTTCTCTCTCCAGCACTGCCTCATCAGCTCATAGCTACAGAACCCGCACAGAAAAGTGATTACTAATGTGCATGTTTAGTAACTAGGAGGTAGGAATAATGTCTGAAACACACACTTACACTTCGTCATCACAGTTGAGTGGTTTCTCCAGGCGATAACCCTGAGGCAGTTTCTCATAAAGCTCAGCACAGGTCATGCCACAGTACGGCGTCCCGCCTGCAGACCAGACGTACATCATCAGCATCATCACCAGCATCGATACACATATTAATAATAATACTTTTAACAAGAATGCGTTTGGAAGGAAAGAGACGCTGTCCTGTTTGTATGTCTGTGTTATACACTACACTCCCGGGAAAAACAATGAGGCAAACCCAGTACTGTAAAACATGAAGCTTTTAATGGTCTCAACAAAAATCATTGGTCAGGAAAATGAGCAAGAATTAAACAAGCTAGAATAAAGTAAATTGGTGTGCGAGCTTTTCCCTCGATTCCCTTTAAACGTTGAAGGCTTGTGGGTAAACCTGCAGCTTTTTACAGAAAGAAGAGTCCGTGTTGTTCCGCTCGATATTAACGTCTTCAAACAGAAGAACATTTCGGAACATTTTGAACCCAAGTCAGTTTCAATTTTATATCATTTAAACATTTCAATCTTTTCATGATTTTCTCTTCGCGCACCAGAAGACTGTCTAAGTGAACTTCCCTGTTTCCAACTTTTCCCCCCGACAGTTTCAGCAGCGAGCATCGACCAGCAGAAGAAGGCCGACGTCTCAGGAGCGCTTTTTTAATTCTTGGTCATTTTCTGCCCAGTGATTTTTGTTGGAGACCATTAAAATGGTAACGTTTTGGTTTAAAATATGGTTAAAATATTAAGTATTGATTATTTTCCTATAACAACACCACCATGCAGTGTTTTATTCAATATTTATACTGTATGTCATTACAGGTTCTTACTATTATTGCTGGGAAAAATCTTTTGTCTTATCAATATCATAACTTTCCTTGGTAACTGACAAAAGAATCATCCTCTTTTTTCTTATCGAATAGGACTATTTAACAAGAGTCTTGTATCTGTATCAGTTCCCAGGACTCTCGACGGCCTACAAATATGGCCACCCTGGACTCACCTTCCCAGCTGCCTCCTGCACTTTCCTGCTCACAGGCTCCTGATTACTGATTAGTAGCACCTGTTTTGAGTTACATTCACTGCATCTCCCTGTGTTGGTTCCAGTTCATATTAAGCCTTTTATTCCACATTCATGCTACTCTGGTTTTGATTTTGTTTTTGTACCCTGACCTCGATTCTTGCTATAGCTCCCGTTGCATTTACATCTGTTTCCTGCCGGGTTACCTGACAGCATCATACTATTCCCTGATGCAGCCTGGGATTGTGTTGTATATGTATTAGCATTGTTTCAATGCAGAAAGATCTGACAGTGTGAACACACCTAAGCTCACCACCTCCCAGAGAAGCACTCCATATGACCACCTAAAAGAGAGACAGAAGATCATTTCAATTTCAATCTCTACTACTTGTACTGAAGCTCTGAATTATTAGCATTACTACTTGCTCTGCTAGAAGGATCTGGAGTGTCTTACACATCACTGTTGGTTGTATAGACGCTGTAGTTGAGAGACTCTATGGCCATCCATCGCACAGGTAATCGGCCCTGCACACATAACACGCCAACGATTTGTTCTCCGTTTAGCTCAATATCTTATAAGTGACGATATGACAATAGGCGTAAATATCTAACGAACTAAGACATTACCATGGTCTTCTTCACGTACACCTCTTGTCCTCGCGAAAGCCCGAAGTCAGCGATCTTTGCCACGTAGTTTTCACCCACCAGGATGTTCCTGGCTGCTAAATCTCTGTGAATGAACTACAAGTAGCAGCAAATTATGGACTCATTAAAGGAGTACTCTCGTTCTAGTGTTTCAACCTGATCTGTATTTACAGCACGGCTAATGTAAGTGTGATCAGCGCAGGCGATCTTTTCCCTCCAGTGGAAGTCTATTGGAAGTCTAAGGGCAGCTGTTGTCGTACATAAATATTTGTGTACAATGTCTTTTCTTTTTTCAAGTTAATTCATCTTTTCAGAGACAGGACTACTTTTTTAGAGGGTAGAGTTTTTAATCGTGAGCGGGACTGCACATGATCATGGTGGAACCTTCCGGAAAGCTGGTTTTGTTTGCTGCCTTGTGCTGAATAAAACTACAGAATAACTAAGATTTGATATAGTCTCTTTCTAAGATTTATTGTTTTTTTTGTTAAAATGTCACAGTTGTAGTGAATTTGCATCATATAGTCAGGTATCAACAGAAATCAACATAAAACAACAACAACAACTTCCCTTAGACCACCATTAGATCTGGAATTTTTCTAGGGATTCCTGGGTGAATGGTTTCATTAATTCGGATTATTTCAGATCACAAATCCCACCTGTAGCTCACAGCCAAAGACATGCAAATGTCCTTATAGAGAAGGCATGTTTGCAGAGACTCTAAAAACGTCCCAGAATTCCACTGGCTCTCTCCTATAAAGAGACTGCTGGATTGCTGACCTGTTTCTGGCTCAGGTAGTCCATGCCTCGAGCCACGTCGGCGGCGAAGTGTAGCAGCTGCTGGGATGAAAGCGTGGAGGCCGTGCTGTTAGCGATAGCAAAGGCTGGGTCTGTTTCCAGTACGCGACTTTTCCTTAGGAAATCCAGCAGGTTGCCGTGAGGAGCAAACTCGATAGCCAGATACAAATAACCTGAGAGAGAGATACAGAGTTCGGCTGGTGTTAGTCTTCATCAGATTTCATCCAGTTCCTTGTGTCATGAATCAAACTAGCAACCTCTGGGCAACGTAGCAAAGTGAAAGAGTAGAACTGACTGCTCAGGCGCCAATGATTTTCATGAAGTAGGAAGAGGGACAAGGGAAAATGGAAAAAGAAAGGGATTCACACCTCGGTGTTCGCAGGCTCCGAGCAGGTTAATGATGTTGGGGTGATGACCCAGTTTACACAGCACCTCCAGCTCACCCGCAAAGTCTCTGTGATCATCTTTAGAAGCGTATTCTGAAAAACAAAAGAGTTTTTTGGTCAATATTTTTTTTTAAAAACACTCCAACCTAACATGCAAACTCTGGTTTTTCTCTTGGCCAATTCTCCTAGGGAATAGAAAGTATGAAACATCTCCCACCCGCAGAGCACAGCCAGTTCTGCCCCCTGTGGACTCTCAGCCACGTATCATCAAGATTCGGACTTGCAACACTTTTTATTTCTTCTGATGAGGTCAAATTTTCTCAACAGCCTCCGATGAAGTGGGATGAAGACACTGCAGTGCACACACCCCTTGATTAGCGTCAAATAATATTCTCTCCCTGTCCAAAGTCAGTATGGAATGATAACCATTCAGTCTGTATATCAGTATCTGATGCCAATCTCACATTTTGTTCCAAAAAATAAAAACAAAAAATGAAAAAGTTGTTCGGTGATCTGGGAAGAACCCATTATCATATGTCACATGCCAACTGCCAAAAATTGACCAATCTGGGGTTTTTTTTGTTGTTTTGTTGTTTTTTCTATTATTATTATTATTATTATTATTATTATTATTATTATGGCATCTTCACATTAAGAAAACATAAATATATTTCCACAAAATGATTTATAAAAATATAGAGAGAGAAATCGCCATTTCCTCTCACATTTGCTTGGGATGTTTGACAGTTCTACACTGCTGACCTTTCATCCTCTTGATGGCCGCGTCCATCCTCAGGCCGTCCTTCTTGATGCGAGCTTTGAGCACCTGGCCGAAGTTTCCCTCTCCGATCACATCCTGGAACTTGATGTCGCTCCACTCCAGCATTGGGTAGGACACGGCCTGCGTCGAGCTCGTCGCTTTCTTGTGAGTGTTTAAAGACCCGGAACTAAACTGGACCACGGGTTCCTCTCGCTAAGAGACAAGAGACACTGCCGTTAGAGACCACGTTCCAAACTCAAATATGGCAGACCCTGTCTTCCTACTGCTAATTCCTTCCAAACAGGGATATACAGTTGTAGAAGAAGAGCATTCAGTTGGGTGCAAAAGTTTGTATACTCTTAAGACATCATTATAAAGTTTTCACAATTTCATAAAATAATATGATAAGGAATATTTTGTTTTCCTTATACAGAATCTATGGGGGGGGTTCAAACTTTTGCTCTGAACTGTACTGTATATAATGATAGTAATGTAATTATTTTCTTCATTCTTTTTAAAAGGAAACATTCATCTGTTAGAAATAATTTGTAATGACGACAAAATAACAGAATCCAGAATGCAGAGGATTTTTTTTTTCTATTCATTTTAAATGGATCAAAATAAAAAGCTGTAATTTTTGGTGGAAGAGGCAGTTTTCTTCATGGGGACAAGCCAAATGTCACCACAAGGTCAAAACTGTCAGGTATCCCTATGCTTAGGGGGAAAGTTGGTCCACACCAAGATACAAAACATGACACAGACACACATTCCAGTTTTTCGGGTATATTTCCAAAAATTGTATTTAACTCCAACTATGTTGGTATAAAATCTTCACCTTGGTCAATGCAACATCTGTCACTAAACACAGCAGAAAATGAAGCTTAACTAGTTTTCTGATCTCACTCTCATGCATGCACACACCATGCGTCTCTGAAAGGAAGCCCTCTTGAGCTGGAGCACGATGCAGAAGGCCAGCAGGATGGTGAGACACGTCATTCCAGCAGAACCCAGGATGGCATAAAACAGCATGCTTCCGTCAGCTCTGAACCCATACAGACCTGAGATACAGAAAACACAAAGCAGCTCTAAAGAAATCCCTAGTGCGTATGCATGGTGTGTGTATGCAGGCATGTGAGACTCACGTGAGCTCTCCTGTGGCGTTAGCATCCTCAGAGAAACCTGCTCCTTCTTCTCGCTCTCCCCCATGTTATTAATAGTCCAGAGCTCCAGTAGATACTCAGTGTCAGGCTTCAGACCTCTCAGCATGAAGTGCATGGAAGTCTGGGACGACTGCACCCCCAGATCCACCTGCTGGCTGTACACCGCCTCCTCCGTCTCCTGGTAACGAATGATCACCTTGGAGATGGAGTGGCCCTCGGCGATGGACCAGCTGATGATGGCTGAGGAGTCGGTGATGTTGGAGGCGGAGACGTCGGATGGAGCAGGAGGAAGTTCTGAGGGGAAAAAGGAGGCTTTGGGTAAATGATTATAGATCTTTTATCTGATTTATCACATTAGGTGATATGTGTGACATATTAATCACAAGCTGAAAGGCTTCGGTTGTTCCTCTAAAAGGAAACGTTAAAGGTTCTACCTAGAATTAACCTAGTAGATTCCTGTGAGAAAAGGTTCCAAGCGGCAGCTTTTTTGGGGCACTAAGAACTCTTAATTATCCAAGTCCTTAAAGAAGAACCCTTTTTTTTGTCTAGGAGTTTATGTGTACAAACTCCAAATTATTTTCTACTTAATATTTATTCTACATAAATGAAATTCAGTTCAACTGTGTTGGTATTTTGTAGACTTAAAAAAGGGTCTTGAAGATTTAAAAATTTGCTGGATAATTTAGAGTCTAAGAAGGGTTTTACTCGGAAGGAACCTTTTGTCACGTCAACGCACGTTAACTCCATTTCCTACAATGCACCTTAGACTACAAATATGGACTCTTTGGATTACAACACAGACACATCATACCACTTTTCATAATGGCATTCATACATGTTAATAGTCACCTGATTCCTGGACTCACTTAGCACTACACTCTGTATAAGCACACTCATCACACACACACACACACTCACTGCAAAGTATTTGTTCAGCTCTGTGTGTACATGTGATGTACCAAGCCAAACTTTTTATCGACGATTTGTAATAGTCTGATCGAGTGCCTGCTCATTTCTCACAAATGTCTCTGTCTCTGCTGCCTAACACCCATACAATAATAATAATAATAATAATAATAATAATAATAATAATAATAATAATATTCCAATCAAATTTCTAATACTAAACAATTGTTTTCTTATTATGGGTTTATTGCCAAAATAATTTTTTATATTTTATTGAATATTTTATTGCTTTTTATTTTTATTTTCTTGTGCTTTTTATCTCCTTTAAGATTTTCCAAATATGATGCCTTCTGGATATTGTGAATATTAAATAGTGATGAATAATAAATAATGAACGAATAATAACGAATAGTGAATTGAGTCATTATTATTACTAGCATCATTTAATAGCACATATTATTATATCTAATATTTTTTATAGCTTCTGGAAGATGTTTTGAAACTTATTAAGAAAATTGATTCCAAACATTCAATGTAAATGTGTAAGTCTTTGATGAAGACCTAGGTACAACAAGCTTATTTTGTTTTTGATAAGTTCATTATTTCATATATAAGATATCAGTCTCCAGACTGTTCTTCAGAGACTATATCTACTGCTATGATCTGAACATCCTATCAGAATCACGCATTTTACTAAATTCACACTGACCATCGCTGAGGGTCCAGGCGCTGACCGTGGGACAGTCGTGCCCCGCTGCCCTGCTGCTCAGACTGACGCTGCACTTGTACTTGTGTCTGGGTCTCAGTTGGTTTAGCAGGATGCCGGTGGAGTTCAGAGGCAGCTGGAAGCTCCGCGCAGGTTCGGCGTCCTCCACCTGTTCACACAGCACCTTGTAACACCAATCGTCTTTAGCCAGATCCGTGACAGGGGCAGAATCCCAGGACAGGGACAGAGAGGTCTGATTCAGCGGGGTAAGTTTCAGTCCTCTAGGCAGAGGCAGATCTGCAGGAGAGACAAACACTTGTGTCGGTGTGGCTTTACATAAAACAGCACACTTGAAGCAAATTTGTTTAAAAATTAAGTTTGAAATTAATGTAAAGAGATAAAAATCAGTTCCAGAGGACTAAACTGGAGGGATGCAGAATTATGATTAATTATGAATGTAGGTCTAAAAACGAATAAATAATAAACTAATAAAGAATAGTTTACAGATTTGCTAGGTATGTGTGTAGTACTAAATTATTGGTAGTTATTTTCTTTTTAATACTTAATATTTAGCTAAACTGTGTTGGTATTTGCTTTAGATCAATAAAACATCTTCAGGGGGCGGCACGGTGGTGCAGTGGTTAACACTGTCGCCTCACAGCAAGAAGGTCCTGGGTTCGATCCCCGGGTCACCCAGGGTGCCTTTCTGTGTGG
>JAQQZR010000017.1:3327142-3366241 GCA_030068235.1 Notoglanidium macrostoma
CCTGTGGTGGACTGGCGACCTGCCCAGGGTGTACCCCACCTCTCACCCCAAGATGCTGGGATTGGCTCCAGCTTCCCTGCGACCCAGACGGATAAAGCGCTATAGATAATGGATGGATGGAAACATCTTCTGTGTTTACTATTTTTTAGTATGTATGAGTTTTGTTTTTGTTTTCTTTTTTTTTCTTTCTCTGTAATACTTCATTGAATTATTTCATTATTTAATACTGACAATAATTATAATTTTTTAAAAACATATTATTTAATTATTAAATGACCTTCCTTTTCTAACATTAGCTAAAGGGGGGTTTTTGTTGTTGTTGTTTTCAAAGCTAACTTTGGTTGGGATCAACATGTCATGAAGTGATGGCTGTGTGTGTGTGTGTGTGTGTGTGTGTGTGTGTGTGTGTGTGTGTATGTGTGTGTGTGTGTGTTACCAAGCTTCTGTGTATAGAAGCTAGCCTTAGGTCCTGGAACTCCGGTCCCTCCAGGTCCTCGTCGACTTAACTGCACATATACGATGTACTGAGTCATGGGGGTGAGATTCTCCAGCTTCACCTGAGAGCCAATCACTTCATACACACACACACACACACACACACACACACACACACACACACACACACACACACTTCACTTAGTTCCAGTGAAGGGAAACTGTAACGCTATAGCATACAATGACATACTATACAATTGTGTGTTTCCAACTTTGTGGTAACAGTTTGAGGAAGGCTCACATATGGGTGTGATGCTCAGGTGTCTAAAAACTTTTGACCATACAAATATACATATTCATACAGATCTGACTTTTATCTGAATCACATCAAAGACAAACAGTTCCTGAAAAAGGAAAATCCTCCTGGAAGTAAATGTCCTTTTTTCTTCTCCTTCAGACAACAAAAGCACTATTATGGGAAAAGTGACATCATTCCCATTGTTCTTCATGGCCATCATTTATTTTAGATCTGATCAGAAAATGTTTAGCTCATCAGATAGATATTTTTAAACATTGTTTTCAATCCGGCACACAATAGAAATCAGCCATAATGTGTGAGCTTTGCCAATTGACCTCTGGCCTGCGGCATGAAATATTCCAGGGAGGAAACTGGGTAGAAGTGATTTACTGTGTTTGTTATAGTGACAAAATAACACTATACGAATACCAGCTACATAAAACCTGATCAGAAATTCTGATTAAGCAAAACTGCAATAAAACAGTGAACACAATGATGGAAGAAGGCTGCTACCTTTCACCGTCTCCCATGTGGAGGAATTGGCCTGCTTGTAGGTCACGTTGACTGAAGTGACAGGTCCATCTCCACTGTACGGTTCCTTATTGACCAGCACTACCAGATGGTACGGCCCACTGCTGTTCAGGGAAGGGGGGTGCTGGGGCTGTGGAGGAACTGAAACCCGAAGGAACATCAGGTGTTTTGACCTCTGAGCTCAGATCAGCTATCTAGTCATGCTGAGCAATGGGCATTTTGTATTGTAGAAGTCTGAACACAATGAGGTTCAAATGACCTCCATGATGACCTCCGAGGTTAGATCAGTTAATCCTTCAGTGATGGTTTCAGTGAGGCTTTGGATGCGAGGTCTCACCTTTAACACTGACGATGAAGTTTTTCTCCACCGGCACGCTGCTGGTTTTCACCTGACAGGTCCAGCGTCCAGCGTCAGCCACCGTGATCCTGTCCACCCCGAACACGGACGTACTCTGGTCATCCGCTGTCTCTGTGTCCACGGCCTGGACCAACAGGAGCACAAAGACAGGAAAGGTCTGTATGAAAAGCTTCTATAGAAACCAACTGAAACAAAGAACCAAACCTGTTCCACCTCTAGCATCGCAGTCGATGTCGGTGTTAGTCGGAGTTATGAATGCTACTCTGCACTTTTTTTCCAATTATTCCTGCCGATAGCTGACAGCAAGACACGGTGGTGATTTGCGCCGTCGCCTCATAGCAAGACTGGAGCTATTGTCTGTGGAGTATGCATGTTCTTGCATGCCTGTGTGGGTTTCCTCCTGGTGATCTGGTTTCCTCCCACTTCCCAAAACCATGCAAATCAGGTAAACTAACTACTCTAAATTGCCCACAAGATAACTGTGAATGTCAGTGTGAATGTGTTGTTCGTCTCTGCGTTAGCCCTGCGATAGATTAGCCACCTGCCCCAGGGTGTACCCTGCCTCTCGCACAAAGTCAGCAGGGATTGGCTCCAGTCTTCCCGCGACCCTTAACAGATAAGAGGTATTGATATGATTGCATTACTGACTGCTTCATGCCTTGACATTGAAAATGGGTTCCACGTAGCCTACAACAGCTTTATAACCATTCTATCCAACAGTCTAGCAGTGTTGGTCTTAATTCGTTCTATAATGCACAAAGTGATTTTTTCCTCTTGGGGAAAATTTGAGAAAGCTTGAATTTCACTGTACGAACCAAGTTCTGGGTAAAACCAGCTGCTAAATGGAAAAATAAAGCCCTAACTTTTACCCATTCCATACAGATGCACACAAATGAATGAGGATCACTGGATCTTACGTATACGATGCTCTTGTTTGGTTTGAGCAGGATGATATCCCAGTGTAAAGCTGCTGGTTGGCTGAGGACAGAGCAGTTCACGGTGTACGGTGCTCCAGAGTTCAGCTCCGTATCTCTCAGACTGCTTACGATGACTGGAGCTTTATCTAGAAAGAAAAGCATTTAGGTTGTATAACAGGTTCTAGTTCATCAACCAAAGAGAAAATCTCAATCAATTCAAATGATGAGGATTTCAGGATTTATATATACACTGTACATATACAGCAAATTCATTATAACGTTATATTAATCTTTTCTTGCCTTCTTTCTCACATCGAGCGCCATGTCTCCCAGGACACACACACCCTCTGAAGCGGTCACACGTCCCGCCCTTGTCGCACACACACTTCAGATTGCAGCCAGCGCCGTAGTGCCCGGGTGCACACGCTGCAGACGTGAACAGTACGAAGTTTATATATACTGTATATACTTATCAAAATGAACATCTACTGTAATTAAGAGTATAAAATAAATCAAATTGTTCTCACCATCGCTACAGTTTAGCCCCCTCCACCCAGACGCACACGAGCAGCCGTACGGATCTCGGAGGCAGAACACCAGAGAGCGACACCTGCCGTCTATACAGCGCTCCTTACACGACTTCCCAAAGCGGCCCTCACCACACACTGCGCACAGACACGCAGTACACACACATATCAGTCTTCATATCAAGAGCTGGTGATAAGATATCATGATATATGAAAATCACATACTTTTCTGAACATTATGGATATTCTCAGGTATCAGAATCTGGTATTTTGTTACATGTAGCTAAATGTATGTTTATCCTATTCATTTTCACTCTCTTCTCATTATATGCTGTATTTGAGTAAAATCTATTTTAAAATTCAGAGGCTTGTAAGACGGATATGCCGCATAATTCAGAAACATTTCTGGAAGGAGTCTCCAGTGTCAGTGGTTTGTAATGGTCAGTAAGTTTTCCACCATGGTAAAGTCTCCAGGACAGACTTCCGGCTTTCCGGTTTGTCTTTGTTGAAGGAAGGAATGCTTATAGCTGCTGATAAATTGGTTTGTGAACATTTTTTAACATTGGATTTAACTACACCATGGACATTATTGATTGATTAATAATAATAATAATAATAAAAAATCGTTATCGTTGGTATGAGAGGAATGAAACACTTCAGGAAGTACTTTTATAGAAAAATGACATTTTTCGCATCATGGTTTATTCTTACCTATAATATTTTATATTGCCTCTTTCATATTACATTTAATCCTTGAGCCTGAGTTGAACTAAACCTGTGGTCTATTCGCAGGACAGAGTGTGTTACCTGTCTCACAGGTGGGACCCTTGAAGCCAGGTGGACAGATGCACTCTCCTGTTTTATCATCACACACTCCTCCATTAGTACAGGCCGGGCATGGCTTCGTGCAGCCGGAACCCCACATGCCGTCCTTGCAGCCTGAGAACACACACATATGCAGAGTTTAATGCAGTATTTTACCATTGCACGGTACAGAAAGCTCTAGATGCATTGTGTGTGTGTGTGTGTGTGTGTGTGTACTGACTCCTGACGATGAGGTGAGTGATGGCGGAGTTTGAGGGGCCCTCTGACATGTAGCGGATGGTGTAGAGGCCAGCGTGTGAGCTCTGCACGTTGCTGATGTTGTAGGGAACAGAATCCGTGATGTCCCCTTTGGGCACGGAGTGCGCGAAAGACGAGTCTTTGCTACCGACATTTTTGAAGAATTGTAATGCTGCTTCAGGAAGAGAAAAGGAGACAATAAACAACAGGAATTGCATTAAATGTTTTTTAGACAGCAGGGCAAGTTGGATTTATCTATTAAAGCTGGACTAATCAGATCAGGCTGCGTTTGAAATTGCAAACGTAAAGCAAATTTTGACGCCACCTGCTAAGATCTAAAACGAAAGGAGGTGTTTTTTACGGCATTTACGGCAGCTCTACACTCTAACTAACACTATACCGTACATTATACTGCATTAAGTGAGAGTTCTTATATGACCAGTCATAAACGTTAGGAGGATGTTGGGTGACGTCAGGGAACTGATACCCTCGGCTGTGATAAATGTGACCCAAGCTAAAGCTAGTTAGCTGTTATGTTTTCGTCAGTGCGAAAAGATTGCTATCGCACCATTTTAGGACCATTTCTGTGTCAGGCACCGACGTGGAGATCTCACCATGGATTATGGTTAACATAAGATCCATGTTCTGTTACAGAGCTCATTATGTGTTCCATAAAGAACAGCAAAAACAAAAGGTTTTTAAATCAAGAATGGAAACAGACCATGTCTTCAGGTCAGGTTTCAGTCTTTCAACAACAAATATAAATCTATATAAATATAAACCTAGAACTTTAAATTGGTCTTTGGGTTGTCCATCTGGGGAACTCTTATATATTCTACGTAGAACCATTTCTATGTAGAAAATGTGGAAAATCTTTAGAAAACGGTACGCTTTCGGTACTTGCGGGCACAAACTCTTTAAGCAAGTAATTATTATCAAGGTATAATTGAGTAATTATTTTCTTCTTGGTACCTAGGACCTGTTTTTTGTTGAAATTGAAATTTCCAAAAAAACAGGAAATATCCAGGTGAATATGAAAATCTCATAAAAAGTGAGATTTAAATATTTAAAAAATGCGGAATAAATCTCTCTTTTTCATCAGATTCTTTTTCTATTGGCTTTTGTCGTTATGGTCGTGTAATCTGATTTCACGTCTGATTCTATTTCAATGGAAATCAATCTGAAAAAAAAAAAAAAATCGGATTTGAGCTGTAGGTCTGAAAAACGACACTGCTTGTGCACACATACCTTCTTTGTAGATGATCGTGTCTTCTTCGGCCACTTTTTTCCTCGTGTATGAGATGGTCACATTATCTCCGATGCTGGCCGTCACCGTGAGCGCCTCAGGAAGAAACGATGCTGAAAGATTTAACAAGATAAACATTTCTGAACATGTCAAAGCTTCCCATTATAACAAAACGGAAATATTATTAAAATAAACAAACCAACGCGGTGCTTTCTCTAGGACCAAGAATGACCATACAAAGAGGTGCTTTTTTTTGCCAGGAAACCAAACCTACTGAACGACAGATTTCATAAACCAACCCCCCTGGTCCGAGATGTGCTCAGAGATGCCACAGGGGGCTAAGAACAACAAATTGGATCAGGAATAATCCAGTACTCCGAATTGGGCAATTCAGGAACATGATATTGGACGTAAACCAGGGATTGCGTATTTGTTTTTCCATCCTTACACTTTGCCCCTTAGCACATTCCTGTTTTATTGGAAAAAAAGACTCCCAGGGAAATTACTCATTTGTGGAGAAGATCGTGTCAATTGGTTTATAGACGATAAAATAAAGACGTAATTGCTTTGATTGCCATGGTGATATCATTTTCTGGATTAAATTAATCTCTCAATCGTGGGTCCTCCTGTGGGGATTCATTTAAATGGATAAATAAACAAACAAACAGATAAATCCTTAATGGGAATAAACAGGTAATTAAAACTGATGGGTTTAATTGTTGTTGTTTTCACTGAATGTTCTTCACCCCCATTTTTTTTTTTTTCTTTTTATCAGAGCATGAAATTACTGTAACCTGAATCAATTAAAAAATGAATGAATGCACTTATTTACATAAACTGATACATTTGAGGTTTATCAAGCTCACAAGCGTACTCACCTTCATTTAGTATTTTGTACGTGTACACCTTCCCACTGTCTGAGTTCTTGACCTTGCAATAGAAAGCCCCGTATGTGTCACTGCGTGTCTTCCAGGAGACTCTGGCTGCAGAGCGATACATTCTGTCTGCTGTGGAACTGAGCAGGTCTTGCTGGGGCTGAGGGAACTCATGGCCCAGTGTGAGTGTGGCCGGACCGGAGGACGTCCAGTCGCCGCTCACACACAGAAGAGACGCGTTTGCTGTGGACACTACAGGATCTGGGTTTATCAGCGTCACGTCTGAGATGTCCAGCGCGCTGCCTGAGACACAGTTCATGATGTAGATAATTAGACCAAATTCTTGAATCTGATCAATCAAATGTCGTTGGTTAATTTTCTATAACAGCACAATAGTTCCAACTCCGTTAACCAAGACTAATAATAACGGTATTAAAACATGCTGTTATTTAACAAGTGTTATATATAAAACAAACCTTTATGGAGGGAAAAAAAAAGCTAAACAAGTCCACATGTACGTCTTAAGTTCTCGTTACTCATTCAAAATAGCTACCACTACAGTTTCAGACGATTTCTTTCCATGTCTTAAAGGCCAATGTAATGACTTTGGCTTGTTAACTGGAAAACTTGGTAGCAAAACTAGCCTCGTAGCTCTGATACAAACCCAAATAAACAAATTAGGGACACCAAATATATCTGGCTGATTGACATCTGAACTGTTCCTTTAATAGTTCCAACTTTCCAGGTTTCAAATTGACAGCACAAGCAAAGCCACAAATCCGTACATTAGTTGCCAGAACAAAGACGTCCAGAGCAAATAAAGATTCCTGGGAAGGATCACGGGTCGTATCTACAGAAGAAGATGGTGGGCAGTAAAGCACCCAGTTTATCTGATTTATTGACTCTAGGAACCGCATGCAAACCCCCATGCGACTCACTGTGGTCTGGCAACTGATAAGGTGCTATAAAAGTCTCATACAGCCACAACCACGGACCAAATCCTGGAGCTATAATCAGGGTTTGGGTTTGCCCGTGGCACTTTAACTTTTTAAGGCCCAAGAAGGAATTGTTTAGGATTACTACAGCCAAGTGAACAAATCTTCAGTGCGAAGTCCACAATGTAATGGAGGCAGCTGTCTTTTTCTCTTTCTTTAGCATCATCCCATTTAAGAGGTTACTATGTTAATGTCATAAATGACATTATGTAGTTTAGCAATGTTGCTTGAAGCAAGTACACAACGATTTGGTCATGTACTTATATAACATATTTTATTTAGGGTGAGACAGACTCCCATTAATTGTCTGTATGTAAACTGTATGTATAATTCCGTTGGACTGTTCCTGTTCTGAAAGTGCGGTCTGGGGATCCCCAAGGATCTGTGATTTTTTTACTTATTTATTTTTACATTTCTTTTCAATTTTGCTACACTGATAGAAATCGCAACCCAATTTTAGCAAATTGTTATCATTTATTAGGCGGTTTGATTGTTTCACTTAACTGAATGGCTTTGATTCCAAGCCCAATAACCCTGTCAGTGGAAAACTTCAGGAATAAAAGCTTTAAGACTTTCCAAACATATAAATAATGTCCAAGAAATAAATCTGTACTGAGTAGGTCGTGGAATTGATTTCGTGAATTGAAGGGCCTACAAAAAAATTGACACAGTAGGAATATTGCTGGATCCTAGGAATGTTTGCTTCATTCCAGGCATTCCCCCTGGGCATTTCAGTCTAAACTGAAAGGAAAGGTTCTGCGCAATACGACCTACAGCTGAGTTATAGATTTCCTAACAGGAGGAGGACTAACACTGAAAAACGGTTCTTTTTCTCTTGGGTTGGACTGAAGGCACCAGAGCGGCTTTCCTATTTATACACTACACATCAAAAATTGGTTCATTATACTATAGTTTAATACTGAAAAAATTGAGAAAATTAGTACACAAGATATTATTTACTAGTAATACATACTGTGTGCTAATTTGAGTGACATCAAGGTCTTTCCCACTTTATTACATTTTTAAATAAAAGCAACACAACAGACCTTTTCTAAATTCCCTTCTACATCTATCTTTCATATTTCCATTTGTAATATGAGCCCTGTGCTTAAATTTCAACCAAATTACTAAGCTGTACATTCGTAGGAAAAAAGCAAATGGTAAATCATCTAGTAAATGGCTTTTACCCACAACAGAAACTTTCCTTTTCGGAAACAATTCCAACTAAAAACCCCATAGAAATCCAGGATCACTAATGAAAGCATGTAGATATTGTGATGATGTAGAAAATATATTCATGGACACATACAGTATACAGAAATCTGTACAGTAGGTAATACAGGTAAAGTATGGTGATAATCACTAATAATTAAGAACCAATAATTATTAATATACTATGGTACATCATGGTTTAGCTCTACGTTATCTGCGGTATCTGTGTTTTGACACACTGCACCGTTCTTCCCTTTTGAACAGGGTCCCAGTTTAAGACACACCAAGCGATCATCAGCAGTTACACAAGCGCCAGTGAGACGCCTTGGCATAAACCAACTTCCAACTCTCTGTCCTCTCTATCGTAATCCACACACTCCATCTTGGAGCTACAGGAATTGGGGTCAGCCAACAACATCCCCTCCAAAAAATAAATAAATAAATAAATAAATAAATAAATAACCTACTAATCAGAAAGTCTTTTGCTGTGTGCCTATTAAAGTAAACTTTCTCCACCTACTCCAGAATCCTCTGGGTGCATAGGAAACACATTCCCCTCATATCAGACTTCATAATCAGGCTCAGCTTTGATCTGTTTTCATGTTGTTAGGCTGGACAACTCCCTAGAAACCTCAAATAGATGAGCTTCCTCAGATGGGTCACAGAAGCCGCATGTCTTAAGCAATGCTTATTGAGAATAGTTTGTTGAGTATGGCTCTTTGAGTATTAGTTATTGAGTATTGCACATTGAGTATGGCTTACTGAGTATTGCTTAGTAAGTACAGCTTATTGAATGGGGTTTATTGAGTATAGTATAGTATATATGTACCGTATATATGTAGTATATATGCCATTGACCATGGCATATTGAATATGACTTAATGAGTATCACTTATTGAGTCCAGCTTAAGGAGTACGGTTCATTGTGTACAGCTTATTGAATGTGGTTCACTGAGTATGTGTTCTTCAGTGCTCATTACTGAGTATGGCTTATTGAGAAAACTTCTTATAGAGTATGGTTTATAGAGTGTTGCTTACAGAGGATGGCTTATAGAGTAAGGTTCATTGAGCATGGCTTACTGAGTATGGCTTATTCAGTATGGCTTATAGAGTAAGGTTCATTGAGCATGGCTTATCGAGTAAGATTAACTGAGTAAGCCTCAGAGAGTATGGCTTATGGAGTTTTACCTACAGAGCAAGGCTTATTGAGTAAGGTTCATGAGCATGGCTTGTTGAATAAGGTTGATTGAGTAAGGATCATAAAGTAATGCATGGCATATAGTGCATGGATTATAATGTTTGGCTTATAGAGTATAGCTCAATTAATATGGCCACTTTTCCGTGGCGCATTGAGTATATGAGTATAATGTATTGAGTCACACTTGCTTAATTGATAACTTGAATAACTGAAAAGGCACAGTTTTTCTGTCCACTAATAAAACGGATAACTCTGCACTTCCTGCTTGATACCCTGGAAGCCACATGACTGCCAGAACAGCACGTCGGTATGTTTGAAATTTGCAGCTATTTGTCAAAATATGACTTAGTGTTTCTTTTAATCAGTTTGCACAGTCTCTGAAGAATTTTGGAAAGTTGGTAGTGTGCAAAGAGGGAAACCTCGCCCAGCTATTGTTGTGGCAGGAATAGTCCAGTGTAAAAGATCTATGCAAAGGGGTGTGGGGGCTTAACTTTAACACACCCGCACACACGCGTTCACACACACGCGCACACACACATACACACACACACATGGAGAGCAGAGTCTCATTTTTAGGAAGGCATCAGTCACTATGCATGCGGTATTATGTAGGCTTTGTGTCTGCTTAATGTCTAGTGGACAATAGACACATAAACTCTGTTAGATAATGGGAAATTCGAGTGTCTCTCTGACTCGTAATTGTTCCTGAAGCCTGCCAAAGTTCCCCTAGGCTTTTAACCACCTGCTTGAGTGTTAAGCACTTTCAAACTGATGAATCCTCTCCTGTTGTTTCAGAGTTCTGCAATCATAATGAATTCAAAACGAGATCCAGAAAAATACGCAACACTGTGTCACGCTCTTGGCCCTATCTCAAGATCTGTGTTTCATAATTGAACAGACGTGCAAGTCAGCTCAAAAATATCAGTTCATGTGCATTCATGCCTTTTACTCGATCAGCTGTCAGCGACAGATGTTTGAGGTTTTTGCGGTCAACATTCCACAAGAGGTTACGGCGCATCTGTGAGGAGTTACGACTGGATCCGAGACAATTCTAATGAGGGTGTTGCTGATTAGATAAGGATAACATTTGACAGAATACCTGCTAATCAAATGACATACGGATAAACAATGGGACATGTAAAAATATACAAAGGTTATTCTCTTATTTTAAGATGACCAGCATTGCAAATATTGTTTACTTGTAGGACAGTTATGAGTAGTTATTATTAGAGCAAAGGCAAGGCCAGACTTTTTGTATTTATTTTCATACTGACTAAAGAGATGAGTGTGGCTCATAGATATGCTCATGTCAGCATAAATGTCGGCATAACGTAGCATAACTAATGTAGGATTAGTAAATGCTAGTATTTATTAGAATTGCTGTGAGAAATGATGCTAATTTGAAGCTGTTCAACTTCTCTCTATTTCAACTGATACAGCTCAAAGAAATTAATGTCATACTTTCATACTCCTATATAAACAGTTTAGATGTAAACAAATGTGAGCTATAAACGAAAGAGTCGTGTCTTTGGGAACTGTTTTGCACAAGTTTGCCATTCCACTTCCTTATATGGGAAAAGGTTCCTGTTCTAGTTTCTATTAAATTCCTGAGATTAACATTCAGTTATTTGCCTTAAAGCATATTATTTAGTACCAACCATGAATTATTCAGTAATCACAGAGGAACTAATGGGAAAGAGAGCAAGGAACGTAAGTACGGATCGTCTGACACCTCCCAGGAGTTGGCGATGTTGATTATTCCCACCTGTCACTTGGTACTCCTGCCTAGTTCCCTTTGAGTTTGTGTATTATGGATGTTGTGTGTAAAAACTGCATTGTCAAGCCATAGTTCCTGGTTCATAGCTGTTAGCATTTAACATTTTCTGGTTCTGACATTTTGTGTCTTTGATAATGACAGTTTTTTCACTTTAACACCTACACTGGCACATTACAAGTGCCTACTGCTGAGATTTCTGTGCTCTGATTACTCACTCTACTGGTTGAGATGATATTAAGTTTACAATTTGCACAGAATATCATAAAATGAACGCCAACGAGAACGAAACTGGGAAATACATTTCAGGTATGTTGTCGGACCGAACTAAAGTAAAGGCTTCAAGGAACATATTCACAAGTACTTTATATACTTCATGCAATAACAAGTGATTTGAGAATTTGGACCACTTGTTACTATCACTCCCATTGTGACCAATTCTGACCATATGTTGTATACATGTAGCTACAGGATGAGAAGGTCAGCCCAGAGTTCTCTGGCTCCTCATCTGGAATCCTCAGACATTGCCAGGCCAACTGCGAGATATAATTTCTCCACAGGTCTTGGATCTGCTCCATGGTCTCTGTCCAGTGGGATAGCCACCTTGTAAGGTGTCCAAACCACATAAACTAGATCCTTTCAGTTAAGAGAAGCAGTGGCTATGTTGTTGTCCTCATGCTGTTGGGCTCACCCTATCAAGGAGATGAAGCCCAGCAAAACAGCCGAGGAACCTCATTTCTGCTGCCTGTACTCATGACCTTATTCTTCTGGTCAATACCCACACCTCTTGACCATCTGTGTGGATAAGGATTGGTGAACAAAAAGCTTCATGCACAAACCGAGCTTCATGTTTGACTCATTCAGAAGTAAAAAGAAGCCCACATTTGAAAAGGAAAGGGCTTTTATTTGGCATGTATAAGAATTTTCCATTCAAAATGTTACTTTTACAATTCTGGTTTCAATATATGGCCACCAATATATTCTAATTATTTGGAATAGGTTGGTAACAATTCATTCAATTTCCATAAAAAGCATGAATGATTCCTTAAAATAAATGATTTGACAAAACATCACATATTTTACCTCATTTCTACAGCTAATCTAATCTTGGCGTGAAAGAATCGCAGCCTTCTTTACTTCATGCGCAAAGTTATAAATGCAGTGGATAATCAAGTGGGCTATAAATAATCATGAGGTTAATTAAGCGAAGGCTATGCTGCTGGGTCCAGTCCAAACCTTTCTGAAGTGTCCCAAGCAAAGCTGTTAGAATGAAGAATGGCATCGTTTCTTATCTTTCTTTCCAAGAAATAAAATACTGGCTTGATATTGTTTCTGGAGTGATTAGTGGGTGTTTGGGGAGGGCACTCAAACACACGGTTTCTTCGTCTAAAATAGAGGCGCTACAATACTCATATGTATGCTCATTTCTATAGTGTACAAATGGTTTTGGCCAGCAGTCTCACATCTGTAACAATGAAAATGTCAAACTGTGTGTTCGGTACATTCTAAATTTCCATTAGACCATTGTTTTAAAGGTCAACTAGTAAATCTGCATTGTGGGGAACCAAGGAGACTGTAAGGAGTTTATCATGGCTGTAATGAAGAAATGGCTGCTTTGATTTTTCTAGAATAATATTTCTATACATTGGGACAAACCACAGAATTTGAGATGCGTTATGCTGCAAACGGTCGTAAATTTGTGGAAACATTAAACCAGTCAGCAAGCTAAAAATAAATAAATAAATGAATAAATGCATTTTTAATTAATACCACCAGAACTGTGAAACAACTTCATACATACTGTGTTTTGAAGATGATTTGGGTGTAATATGAATTTTTAGTTTTGAATTTTTTAAATAGTTGAGGATCAAGTTATAAAACTTTCACTTTGGAAAAACAATACAACTGTCAATCAAATGTCACACAGAGCTGGAAAACTGACCAATCAGCAGTCTTGATTAAGAAATCAACCATCAAAAAAGCATCGCTTCTTTCTTTCTTTCTTTCTTTCTTTCTTTCTTTCTTTCTTTCTTCATTTTCAGCTGCTTCCGTGCTCTGTGTATTTCTCTGAGGAATTGCAGTTCCGGTGTAAAACTAGATTTAATGTTTACATGTTTATACGTTCAAGAGTTGAAATTTTGTTTTCAGTCTTCAAGAATAAATGAACCTAATACCAAAATCTGAATGAATTTAAAAGCAAGGCGTGGTTTTCAAAGCAACGGACAGTTCAGCCAAAAAAAGTAAGCATCTGTTAAAAACATGTTTATTCACATCAGCAAAAATGCACTAGTCTCTAGAGTAAGAGATTCTGGTGTATTGTAAAAATTATCTGATGAGACATAGTGACTCTGAACACTTTGGCATTTCTTTTCCCTAGAAAAACATGCAGAAAAGCACATAATAATAAGCAGATTCCCAATAATCACATTATAGTGACAAAATATTGATGGATGTGATCATTTATGGTGATAATCTGTGGTCAAGGTATACAACGCTGCACTACCGATTACCCTGCATCGTGACTAATGGAAAGCACGCAGGGTAGAAATGCACCAATCAGACAGGAAGGTACATTCAATTTTAAGTATGTGTACATCACAGAGCATTAGTTTAGCAACAGCGAAGTGTCAAAATGGCAGTATGGCGGTTTGAATTTAAATTTTCACAATACTAATGAAATAAAGTGTCAAATCCATGATTCTGACCAATCCTCTGGCGTACATGGTCCGACATTTCTTCAGCTCACCACTTGCAATTTCTAATTGCTGTCTCCCATTTACAGTTTTATGTGCAAAAATTTTTATTAGTTTCATGTCATCCTTGTATATATGTACAACTTATCGTTACGTTTGTATAGAAAGATTACGAAGAAAAATAAAGCTTGGTAGGAAGTAGCAGAGATACCTATGGTGAGTGTATGTAGCCAGTTTATTGTGCTAATCTGAAAAATGAAGCTAGTACAAAGCCTTAAAATGTAAATTAAATAACCAATTTCCAGACCAATTGGTGCATATTTTATATCGTGTTTAACTAGTTAGCTTTTTTGCATTTTGGCTAATACTTTTTCTCATTACTCCTGGACAGGCCACAGACACAAGTCACAACATTAGCGGTTGCTAGGCACCCACATGTGACAAGCATGAACATAGGCTGTGGGGATGATTTATGTGCTCCAAAGTCAATTTAAAAGGCTCGGACACAACGTCTGCACATTTCCTCCTATTACAGTTGCAAAAAAATAATTAAATAAATAAATAAATAGAAGTGAGGCAGACAGGATTAATTGCTTTCTGGCAGTCCTGGGATTTGAACTTTCAACCTTTCACTAGAAAAAGAGCTGAGCAACCCTGGGATTAATTTCAGGACTAATTTCACGGTTTTACCAATATATTTATAGTTATAGTAATTAATCTCTACGTCTGCTCCAATTACGCTAGTGACAATGGACAAAACACAAAATGGGATTTACCAAAATGATCACTTATCCAAGTACTATTTAAGAATTAATTATTAATGTCATAATGTTTTACACACATGTTTCTGTGCTACTATTGGCCCAAAATGGAGTAAAGAGCTGTCATTATGAAACAGAGGTGTGTGGCCATCAAACTAAATGCACAATGAAATGGGTGAGAGAACACAGTCAGAGATGAAGGTTCAGGTTTGGCTCATGAGGGAGGAAACAGTGAAAGCGCAGTAGTTCATAGCAGCTCATTAAATCTCCATTCGTCCTCCACCAGACAGCAGCTCATTAAATAATCAGTTATGCTTTGCCTAGCTGCTAGTTATTGTCTAAAAGTCATGGGAAATGATCACAAATGATCAACACATGGTCTTTCTGGTGCTTATCGCTATGTCCAATTGCTGAGGAATTAAGGGTTATCTGCCTTGAAATTTGAGACAACCATGTAGAGCTAGTTTAATCATTCATGTTCATGTTAGCAATTTTAGCCAGGAGGGTATGGGAAAAATAGTTACTCAGTGGAAGAGCAATATAGGGAAGCTAGCGTTGGAGCTTATATAAGAAATACAGGAATATCTAATGTTTTAGATATTATCTAATTGTATCTTTTGTTGGCTTGGCTGTACGTCCCTTCATAAACCATTTTTTATCCTAACTAACTAGTCTTGTCTTCAAGTTGTTTACATATCATGATCTATTTATTGTCACAGTGGGACAATAAGCTAACGTCAGCTACACATATAGCTAGTAACTAGCTAAATGCGGCTAGGAAAGCCAAGGGAAATGGCTTTCTGCTATGCAAACTATTTAACATTGCAAGCATTATACGATACAAAATGTATGACGTGACCTCAGATGAAATATTCATATGTTAATGTAGTTCATTCTTAATGAAATTCATACAATACATTTGGCTCGAGCGATTTTCAGAGATGGATGTGATCATGATTCAGAGAGCGTCTGCGAGGAGGATTATATTGGGGGAGTTGGGGATAATATGGAGATAAGATTCGGGTGCTAGAGCATGTGTGATAACCAGTAAAAGATGGTGGACAGGGAACAAATAAATGACTGGATATTTGGTTTATTACTAACATGTAGCTCAATGTAATCAACCATTTCTTTTTAAACCAAGTCATGGTGACAGCTTTTTTTATTAAGTCAGCGGTCCCTGAACTAAGGGTCGACTCCACTCCACGAAGATGGATTTTGTGTGTTGCTGTTATGAAATGTTACTGGGAGTTGTAATGGTGTACCCTATTAATTTTCGCCTATCCTGTCTAGCGTACTTAAGCAATAAAAATGGAGAACTTGTCTTTCTATCTAACTCCAGCAGTTCCTTGAAACCTTGAAAACATTAAATCACTCTAATTCAGAGGACCATGAAATATACCAAAGCACTTAGTATATATGATTTTTGCTTTGATTGGGATCATCTGTCTAATTTGGTTATTCCCACAGGCTTGTGTATACATTCAGGGTTCATTCCACTTAGGTAACATCAGAACCAATTATTCTTGGCTTTCTTATGAATAGCTCAGGAATACAGATAACCAAAAAAAGTGTTTTTTTTCTTGCACAATGCAAGCACAGGATGAACAAACACTTCAATAGGACATACAGGTGGGATTTAAAATTACAAAGAATAATTCATGACTCAAAACTACTATTGCTACTTTTCTATCATATACACTGCCGCAGTGTTATGACTATGAATTCTCACGATGGTCCGAGAGCACAGCATGGACTCGTGCACGGTTCAATAATCAGCAGTCCCAAGGCTGATCCCTGAAGGTTGCCAACATTCATGCTAATCAGTGGTTTATTAATGTCAGTTTGACCTGGAGCCGGTATATAAAACTGTTTTGGCTGCACTAATAAAACGTTTCCCTGACTAAGCAGTCATTTAACTTTACTTCACTGCTTCGCACAGACTATAAAGTTGGCGAATTCAATGCAGCTAGAAGATGTTACCAGTACGACATCCCTATATCTATCTGTATCACCTGATTTGCCCTTTAATAGTCCATCCCCATACGTCAACTCTAAGCTCAAACTAAGTAAACATGCCATCAAATATGTCCATTCTTCCATAAGCAGACATCATCTCTAGTCTTCACGAAAGTCACTGATACATAAACTAAATAACTCAGGCCAGACAAAACAACAAAACAAAAAGAAAAGTCAAAACAAGTAACCTAAGGAAAACCACGAGTGAGTCAACCAAAGCTTAGAAACTTGGTAGAGTTAAAAACGTCGGAAAAAGCATTTAACTGACCTGAAAGTAAGCAACCCAGCAAACACAGAGTAACCGAGACAGGCAGGTGAGGCATATTTGCCCGGCTGAGGGGCATGAACAAGTAGCGCGTCCACATCCACAGTATTTCAGAGCTCAGAGACCCCGGGAGAAGCAAAAAGAAACATAGACATCCCTTCTCAACGACTGAAGCACTGGAACTCTCCCTTTCTCTCACTGCTCTGTCCAGTCACAGGGAGTAGAAGTTCCTTTTTCCTGTTTCCCTCCTCTCTCTCTCTCTCTCTCTCTCTCTCCAGTGAAGATGGGAAAGGCGGCAGGCCGAACAATTGCTTGTACTGAGGTGCAGCTCCCGCTTCATCCCTGAAGGGAGTGGTCCCCATGTTGACCTTACCATAGAGGAGGGGACAGAGAGAGAATGAGAATGAGAGAGACATAACAATGAAGCAATGTCATCAAACATGATAGAGGTGTGGCACGTATCACATGGACTGACTTTAAATGAATGGCTTTACTTATAAGGGATTATTTATTTATTAAAAAAAAAAATTTGGGGGGGTGAAATTGATTTTTTTTGTTCTGTTAGTCTGATGGCTCAGTGGTTTTCCGAGTGGGGTCTGGGGAAGCACAGCCAAGGGGTCCTTTCCTCTTCATATTTGGTTAAAGTGGTTAAAGCTTATATATAATTACAATATGTAAGGGTCCAAATACAAGTCAGCTCAGGCCTAATGTTTTTTGTCAGAGGAAGTTTCAGGAATAGAACCCTCTATGGCTTTCCAAAACCCTTATGTTTATGAAATATTTGATAATAATGAAAAATTGTCACTCACCTCTAATCTAACCGATCTGTCAGGACATTCTTGTTATCTGTTTCTTGCTTTCATAGCTTTGATCTGGAGAATATATCTAACACGTAATGATTCTTTTCCATAAAGCCATTTCCATATTTGCTTCAGTCGATACTGATAAGCTCCATGTTCTCTTTCTTTTTTTTTTTGGATGTCTTGTGAAGTTTTGTTCGCATCAGCAAGTCTGCGTAACATCAGTGAAAAATTGGATTCAGTTTGAGGCAGATATTCATGGCAAGGATTCTGAATAAGACAGACATTCATTACTAATGAGCTCTATTAGTTTCATATCACTAGTGAAATGCTGAAGCAGCAAACACCAGACACCAAACATCTTGTCTGATGAGCTTTATTTGGGATAAAATGTGTACATTTGATTTTTGCTTAAACTGCTTCAGCCATACATAAACCCTCACCCTGCTCAACCGTCCTCCCTACGAACAGTTGCGTTTCAATTCATCACACTTCAGAGACTAGTAGCAGACTGCCTACATAACACACACACACACTTTTTTTTCTACAGCTGGCTTCTGGTTTTTCCCACATGTTCTCATGACTCCACATTTGTGTGAGTTTGAATTATTCACTACAGGCCTGAAGAATTTCACGGACAGCACATATCTTAGGTTTATTGTTTTTACGACTTTGGGCTAACATTATTTTTCAAATGACTTTATGTACGTCTGGTTAGCAAGGCTAAAATGTAAATCCAGTAAATTCAGCTTTACAGTAAACTAAGCTTTATCTGTCCAATTCTTGAGAAATATGCAAGTTTTATACTTATGCCATCATTGTTATAAGTTACTGTTTCAGTAGTAACAACTTACACGGGGCCCTGTATGGTGGATGCTTCTAAATTGATTATAAAACGTGTCTAGTTGATATGGTGAGGTTTTCTTTAAGGACATGTTTATTTAAGTGAACGTTCAGGAAACTTCAGGACATGGGGCACTGGTGATTTCTCAGTAGCATGAAAAGCTGTAGGGTTTTTTTTTTTTTTCGCCTTATTAAGACTGGTGATGGAATGACTGTTTACCGCTGCTATAATGTACGTGAGAACAGAAACGAAGGTATTTCAAGAACCTTCCTCAACGTTAGACGGAACTATGTAGACAAATAAAATGTACAGTGTACTATAACGAATACAAAATGTAATTATGACAAATTGCTGTAATATAAGAGGAATAAAGCACTGGGTTAAATGCTTCACATTTATTTATGCGGTTTCTGACACTATACGGCACACTGTTAGCTATAAAACTGGATAAAAGGATTTCACATCACTACAAACAGATGAAACGGCCATCTTGAAGCACAAAGTTTGAAGGATTAGAATATAATTTGGTTTCAATTTAAGTTATTTTATTTGTATTATACTATACAAATAGCATCACTGAGCAAAATAATGTGTTTTCAGGGAAGTATGAGATGACTGATATGCAAAACAGGAGGCTGTAATTATCTATGTCTTGTAGCTCAATTGGATTCAAGATGGCCGCTTCAACTGTTTGTCATGGTACGACATTATTCTGTCCGTTTTATAGAAAACAGCCTGTCATGTAGTTTCAAAACCCACATAACTCTGAAATGAAACATGCCTTGACTGATTGTAAGTGGATTGTGAATTTTTAGCCAAACATTATGTCAGTGAATGGGTTTGTTTAAGCTCCTACAACCTTAATAAATGAGTATGAGGCACTAGATGCAACAAACAAAAGCATATTTGATGGGAAACATATGTTACGGAATTGTGCTTTCCAAATCCCACTGAACATTAATCATACTCCTGCTCTCTTAGTGAGTCCAGGTGTGCAGATTATTCCTCCTCAAAATATTGTAAGAAGACATTCTTTTGGGAGGCTAGAAGATACCGTACAAGCAGGACAAGGGTTAGCATCTGAGTAACGACGATATGATTGATGGTGGGTGAAAAAGTCAGCTCACACTTCGTGCTGCTTGCCTAGACCTTTGTGTTCTGCGTGAGTGAAAATGTGCAAACGTCTTCATGCAGGATTGCATTTTTATTCCTTACGTAATTACTCACTAAACGCACACACAGTGTCTCAGAGTCGGAGAGCATTAGAGCTTCAATGACCTTGAACCATGCGTTCAAACCCTCCAACACTGGACATCCCTGCTGAAACCAAACTAAAATGGAAATGTCCGGAAACGTCAGACTGATCTGAGGACTCTCTAAATTTAGACTATATGCCTGATGAGAGCGACGAGCTGAAATATGTTGTGTTTATGAGAAGCAGTGATTGGATTTGCAGTGTGAGGAGGGCAGCGAGAGTGCGGTGAGAAACATTAGGATGTATTTACATTCATGATCAGCCCCGGGCGTCTCTCAGCACGGTTGGAAAAATATTCTCATGGACCTTTGACTCGTGAGCGGAACAGGTTTAAGGAACTGGTGTTTAGACAGCGGTCTGTTTCTTCCTTTCTGTGTGTGTGTGTGTGTGTGTGTGCGTGTGTGTGTGAGTATATAAGCTTATATGGGAGAAAGAGAGAACGATAGTGAACGAGAGAGAGAGATGTTAGAGAAATAATTGCAGTCATTATGGCAGCTGTGCCAACATTAGCAGTGCTAACACACTTTTCTCACGGATGGTTTCCATTTTAGTGCCGACAGAGAAAATCTGTGAATGATGCGACGCTGATGTTAGAAGAGATCAGATTTGGCGCAAATTCAAGCACTAGGCAAAAAATGCTTGTTTTAGATAAGAAATATTGGCACCATTTACTAAAGGAGCAAAAGTAAATAACACACTAATTATTTTCTGCAAAACACTGATTTCAGAATTATTGGCACCCCCACAGTTAATATTTGGGCTACGTGTCATAAATAGGGGAAGAGAAAAACAGGGAAAAGCTGGGGTGGAGTTGTAGAGCAGAAAAAGAAAAAGTGATAAGGAGAGCCTCCTCAGGGCGGTACGGAGGTCAAGGCCCTCTCTTCATGGCTGTTGGTGTGGAGGGAACTGTAAGTCACTCAGCATTGTACAGGGTGGAGTTCCTCTCTGCTGCTTCCATCACACCCAGTGAGGGCTCTGAGCCAGAAGCAGAGCTAAAGAGCGTCCAGCTGAACCTTCACAGTCAGAGTAGTTCACCAGATCTCACTGTGTACACTTAAAAATGTGTGTTTGGCAGAAAAAAAAAAGAGTGAGGGTGTGTCCAAAATCACGAACACCACATTAAGGACATTTGGCATCAAACAGGATGTACTTTTTAAATTCTCTTTTTCGTAATACATTATTCTGTCTACAGAAAACACATAGATTGGTATGGAGGATGCTCTACATTGATAATCTAAGCCTAAATAACGTAGACGACTGGAAAACGATAATTCCAGGAAGAAATGTTCAGGATGCCAAGATACAACTGTTTATAGCTGCTATAAGAGAAAACCGGAACGAATTTGTTTCGTCGATGCTATGAACAGATAGAAAGTATGACGTGTTAGCATGGTTGCTGTAGGCTCTGTCAAGTTTGATCACAATTTGTCATTCGAGAAGATTTCTGAGTGTAAAATGGGCTCATTTTAACTGTATAGGAAAATTGACATTATTAGTGAAACGTTTTAACGTTCACGAACTGCAGGTTTTCTGACTGATGTGTTAAACCCTAACGCCTTTGCCGGGAAATACACAATGCTCCTATAAGCTTATCCAAAATAAGGAGCCTTAGGAGACGGCTTTGTTAAGGCTGCATTCCAAATGGAAAATAAATATGCTGCCTACTTAAGCAGCCTCCTTCAAAATTAAACTATGACATGTTCTAAAGGGCTACCAATATTTACTGGCATATAACTAATTTCCAGTGTGTGTGTGTGTGTCCCAGTTTTTCCTCCTTCACGCCCTACTTAAGCCGCACAGCTGCCTGGGACTGAGTCAGCGTGTACGATTGTTACCTGGAAGGCACTAAAACCTGACATGCTTTTGGCTGTTCTCATACACTATTTATCAAACACTTAGACTGTGTATGAGTGTGTATGTGTGTCTGTTTATTCAAGGACTGGAAGACACGTTAAGGCCAATTATAATACATTTCAATAGAAAAGCTTGCTACAGATGGGGCGTGTAACAGTGTGTCATAACCTCGCAGAGAATAAAAGATCCATAAGTTTAAAAAATACTCCGTAACAATAAACATGTGACAATGTTTATTATTTCTACCGTTTTCCCGAGAGTCGTCATAAGTCAAAGCTGCTTCTAAAAGGGTACTGAAAGACGGTGTTTGGAGCTGAAGGGTCGTTGCCGTTTGTTATTCCATGAGGGATGTGAAGTCAGAGAGTTGGGTAACGGCTTGACAGAGAACATTTTGCAGCAGTGGCTCTTGGGAATTTGGACCCCGCTGACTAAATAACCCCCAACTTCCCATTTTATCCACAGACAACATTTTACTCTACGTGTATACCACCAGGGTGGAATGATGGTGCAGTGGTTAACATTTGGTTGGTTAAAACCATGTTCTCCCCATGCCTGTGTGGGTTTCCTCCGGGAGCTCCAGTTTCTTTCCACAGCCCAAAGGCATGCAGATTACGTCAACTAGCTACTCTAAATTGCCCATAGGTGTGAATATGAATGTAAGTGTGAATGGGTGTTCATCTCTGTGTTAGCCCTGCAATAGACTGGAGACCTCTCCAGGGTGTACACCGCCTCCCGCCCAGAGTCACCTGGGATTGGCTCCAGATTCCCCATGACCCTTAATGAATGAGCAGTACGGATAATGGATATCATTTACATATTAACATTAAGAATAGCTTGTCACTATTCTGCATAGTCCAAAGCAATAAAAGCATTCTCGATAACGCGTCCCTTTTCATTCAGCCTACACTACCTGCTCCCGCACATGCCATTTGAAGTTCAGCTGATTTATGAAGAAAAACAGGTATGGCTATTACACATTGGGGCGCGGCTAATTTCAGGGCCAGAAAAATCCTGAAAAATGAATCTATCAAGAAAAAAAATTAAGACACCTCTTCAATATGTAAAGCAAGTGTGTAATGTTTTATTTACTTTGCCATTGCATTGGTTGTTCAGTGTTGTGAAGAATGAGTGAGTAATGGGTGACTGTTTATACCCGAGTGGTGTTTATGGCTGCCAATTTATGTGCTCGCTCTCTCGGTATTGGACTTGCCCTGAAATGAACTGAGCTGAACTTCAGCCTTGTGTGCTTAAGAGTGGTAAACGGATTGCGCTCAACAGAGCCTAGTAAAAAAAAAAAAAATCCTGCCTCCTGCGTCTTCGTTTGCAGCCCATGAGTTAGGGTTATCGCACTCAATGGATAAGCTTTTAACCAAAGGGTTATAAATTCAGGGACCAAAATATTTACAACCTTAGATTCTGGACTGATGTTCAGTATATAATTTAAAATAAAAAGCACAGGTCCAGTTTTCTGGTGCCAAATATTTGGTTCTTTTGGGGCCACAGTGGCAATACTAATCTCTGGCTTTGAGGCAAATACCCCCATCTTTGCACCACTCCCACTGCCACTGTCTCCCACACCTCTGGCTCATATCCATGGGAGGTGCTCGTGTAATGGGGAAGGGATGAAGATCATGTTTCTGAAGGGGGAAACACACACACATACACACACACACACTAGTAGCAGAAAGCAGTGTTAATGAGAGAGGAGAGAGTGGCTCTGAGTGCACACACACACACACACACACACACACACACACACACACACACACACACACACACACACACACACACAAGGCAGACAACAGGGTGGGTGAGAGGATGAGAGAGTCATGAATCTGAGGAGACCACAGGGCAACCCCCTTCTCTGATAAAGCAAAGCGGAAACCAATAACATTAAAACAATAGTGTTATCGGCCACCGCTCTTCCTGTCTGCCATTAACCCCTTACTGCCCCATGCCTGAGGCTCGCCAACATCTGGAAATTACACATCGTGCCATTGTTTCCTAAAACATCATTCATCGACTAAACAGAACATTAATTCATAACAGAAGGTATTGCAGCAATCAGTGAAATCAAGAGTCATTTGGAATTTGTGAAACTTCACGGAAAACAAAAGAAAAATTCCACTGTCTCTTCGGAACGCCACTTTATCAGACTTCAGACGAGGCCAGGATGCGTGTTAAAGTACTCAATCTGAAATGTATCAAATGTCTGATTTACTACGATGATCTTTTTGTTAACAATTTGATTCGGCACATTATTTTAATTTTACCACAAGATCCAAAAGATCAGTTCCTCATTTACTCACGTGAATTAACAACAGACACGTTTCCACTATAAGTGACTAATTTATTAAATTTATTTGTTAACCTTACAAAGATCATTTACTGATTATGAACAAAAATATCCCAGTATAAATATCCATATAGTTGATTCGCATACTCTTAACCCTTCTCTACGCCTCCGCCTCCATGAACTCGGCATCAAAGAGCTGTCACAGATAAATCTGAGAAAGACAGAGTGTGTTTTCTTTTCTTTCTTTTTTTTTTTTTTTAACTACCGGGACCGTCTCTAATCTCTACGGCACGTGTGCCATGCCTTTGGAATGTTGAGTAGGAGAGCGGTCCTGCACGGGAAGTGAGTCAGTGATGAAGTCGCAGAGCTGCAATGGCGGCTGCGGGAGGCAGGAAGGAGTGGTGCTCAGTTTTTGGTGCCCTGCAAAGCATCCATGAGGATCTTATTGTATTCGGACAGCTGCTTGGTGACATTTTTCTTCACGGGCCGGTAATCACTCTCCATGCCTTTAGAAGCGATGACTGGTGGTCGGGGAGTTAAAGAAAGATTGTGCACTGCTAAATGAAGCCACCTGTTTAAAATATAATATAATACTGAATATTGCATGTGTTCAGCTTGGACCCCTGGGATCAATATAAGAATGAACGATGCCAGAACGCAATGTAACAATGGCACATCACAACTCCACGGTCCCAGGTTTAATCCTGAACTTTACTGTCTGTGTGGAGTTTCCCATGTTCTCCCTGTGGGCTTCCTCTGGGTTTTCTGGTTTCCTCCAGCCATGACCAAAAGTCTGCAAACACGTGACCATCACATCCATATAAGGTGAGCAAATCCACACAGCCACACTCCAAAATCTAGTTGCCAGAAAAGTGGAGGATATTATTTACAGCAAACGGACTAAACCTGGAATGGGAATTTCAAACATCACGTACGGTTGTGACGATCACGTGTCCACAAACTGTTGGCTAAAAAATGCACGCTGGTAGGTGCACAGGCTATGCTAACTTACACCTAGGTGTGAATGTGTGTGTGAAAGTGTGTATGCAATGGTCTGGTGTCTTAGTCAGGGTTTATTCCTGCCTCGTGCCTGATTCACCTCAACCTTGACCAGGACAAAGCTCTTGAAGATAAATGAATGATGGAAAAATGGATGCTGAATGAGCAGTGTGAAAGGATACACTCTTTCATAACAAAGTTGTTCTGTTCAAGATGTTGCCACTTCCTTTCCAGATTCGTCAGCTGCAGGACAAACGATAGAAATTCAAAAGAAACAGACTGGCGTGAAAAGCAAGCAAAAATCATTTCTATTATTTCAGAGTGTTTTTTAAAATGTCGTCCATCACAATTTCTATGTCGAACTGCAAATTGCTTGTTGTGATGATCAGAAAACAGCATGGAAGTTGCTTATACTCTCATCAAGAAACCCAGATTACGTGATTATGCAACTTTCCCATGGTAAACCAGTGTTGCATGCATTCGTACATGTTCGATTCATAAATGATCTCTTTCCCGTCATGTGTCTAATACTAACTCCGATTTTCCAACGAGCTTTCAGTAGCAGAAGCACTGCAGTGACGCTCCCTAAAAGGATTTTTATCGTAAGAAAAACGTTTCATAGAGATTAAGGTGACTTTAAGTGGGCATGTGAAATGTGCCGGCTAATCCAAGAAACAATGGGTATGTTTGGAGTATCTCGGGACATGATCGTCGCCCGCTCTCTCAGCAGAACAACAGTGTAAATTTGCTGGCTGGACAGAACCATTTCCTCCATAGATAGGCACAGAGGTGTGTTGCCAAGACTGCTGCGAAGACTGTGAGACTGGACCTTTAGCCTATATAAGAGCACAGGCATCAGGAAACGATACCCCACCCAGAAATAATGCAGTGCTGGGACACAATAAAGTCACTTGCTGGGTGTTGACACGAAAAAGTACAGTGAAGGAATTAGTTTGCCGACATGGTACAGTTGCGGGGAAATCCCTATAAAATCATTTAAATATTACTATTACAACTGTAATGATGCTGCTTGTCCAAGTGTGTGTGTGTGTGTGTGTGACCTGTGCGTGAGTCTCGTTCTCCTGTAACTGTGCTGCAAGAGTCTCGTATTCCTGATTCATCTTATGATTGATCTTCTTAAAGGCATCTCTCCTCTCTGTTAGAGACACTCGTTCTTCCTGCAACATCTAAAACCACGTACAGGGCAAACATAAGTCTCTAGAAATTCTTATCTAACAATAGTGCAGCTGCATGGTAAATCACACATTTACAGTATATTAACATGTCAGTTCTAATACGCTACGTTAACAGCTCATTCACCACAGACTTGGGAATTTAGAAACTTGGGAAAAGTCTAGGAATGTTTATATTAACAGCTTTAAGATTTTTATTTTTATTTTTTTTAAACTTCCGTCTGAAGTACACAATTACCGGCGATGTTAACTTATCCCTTCCGATTTGGCGACCGAGCTCTTAATCTAATTTTGCTGGATCTGTAGCTGTGTCCTTGAAATGTTCTGTTATTTTAGAAAGCTGAAAGTACTTCCAGAACACAAACTAATTAAATCTGACCATGAAACCAAAGATTGCCCAAATCGGTCAGTTGTAAATGTGACTTGTCAAAATGTGTCTATATCAAAACAAGTACTCATTTACTGTTTGCTTTTTTTTTTTTCTTCAAAATTGAACCAGGTTATCGGATTCTGATAGCAACCTTGTCCCGTCTGTGAAACACGGAGGCGGTGGCATCAAGGTTCGGGCCTGTTTTCTGCACCACATCTGGTCATCATTGAAACAATGAGTTCTCAATTATATCAGCGAACTCTAAAGGAAAATGTCAGGACATCTGTCTGTGAACTGAATCTCAAGAAAAAGTGGGTCGTGCAGCAAGACAACGACCCTAAGCACGCAAAGAACGGTTAAAGAAGAATATAATTAATGTTCCGGAATGGTCAAGTCAAAGTCCTGACCTTAATCTAAAAGAAATGGTCTGTAAGCAGTTCATGTGAGGAAACCCACCGACATCCCAGAGTTGAAGCTGCTTTGTAAGGAGGAATGGGCTAACATTCCTCCAAGCCAACAGTTACCGGAAACGTTAGCGGTTATTGCTGCGCACGAGGGTCTGTGAGCAAAGCTTTACATACTTTTGCCACTCATGGATATGTAATACTGGATCATTTTCCTCAACACATAAATGACCAAGTATAATATTTTCGTCCTGTTGTTTAATTGGGTTCTCTTTGTCTACTTTCAGGACTTTGATGTTTATCCAGAAATATTGAAAATTCTGAAGGGTTCACAAACTTTCAAGCACCACTGTGTGAATGACTGTTGAGCTACAATGCACTTTCCACAGCGGAAGACTTATGAGCTCCTAATGGGAGACGTTTCAGAAAAAAAGGTGCATCCTGTTTTAGGCAAAATGCCCTTGGCGGGTTAAGTGCACCGGGTCCTCCAGAAAAGCCCGAGCAGCTGATATCCATTCCATGTTTATGCTACAGTGGGCTTGCGTTACTATCAGAGGAAATGTGTGCGTCACCGAACACTGCCTGCTAACGAGAGGAAAAGCCATAATGAAATGCATATTCTTCCTGAAAGGCCACGGTTTATGGGGAGGAAGACGCTTATAAGATAAACTATTCTTGACGTGTTACGCTTTTAAGTGAGCCGATCAACATGTAAAAAAAAAAAAGAAAGAAAAAATACAGCTGTCCTTCGTAAGAACAGATCAGTTACCTTCATCTTGTGCTCTCCGGAGGCTTTCAGGGCATCCAGATCCCTGTACGTCTTCAGTCCTTCAGTCATCTCCTGGATCTTTTCTTTCAGGGAGTTCATCTCTGCCTGCACTTTCCCTTCCAGCCGCTCGACATTCAGCAGGTCCTGCTGCAGACGCTCGCACTCTGTACACACACACACAAAACACTGAGGGTTATCGCTACACCTGCGCTGTTCCTTTAAATTCGCCTATTAAAATAATGCAGGTCCTTTACCGTTTTATTCCTCTTACACTGCAGAAATGTGTCCACATTTATTAATGTTTTGTTTTGGGGTTTTTTTCAATCACATTTACATTGAATGTTGTGTTTAACATCACGTTTTATTCCTTACTTAAAATTCACATTCGTTTCTTTTAAAAGCAATTCCATTGTTAGTCCTAGCGAGAAGAACTTCATCCATCTCTGTATGCAAACTTTTAATTTGATCCTTTTCTACCGTTTGTTTTTTTGGGTTTTTTTCCCCCCGTCATTCTGCTGGCACTCTGTCGTGATACGTCTTTTATTTAAAAACAAAAAGAAAAAAAAGGATGATATTCCATTGCGGCTGAAACCCAGATGTCACCTTTCCCCTTAGCCTCTATTTGAACTTTAAATCTCAGAATATTTCAGTTTGAACACTTCACAAGTTTCTTCCTTCCAAAGAGTAGCTGTGCTGAATATGTACTTCAAAGCACCGATGTTATTTAAGACAGGGATATGAGAAAGTTTGTATTACACTGCAAGGACAGTTATACAGAGTTAAACAAAGCAATGATTCAACGCTTTTAGAAGCAGCTAATGTGTAAAAGCACTGTTATACGACGTGGAAGCTAAGCGAAATCACTATCTGTAGGATTGTTCCCACTGGAAATGCTCTCCAGTGGCTGGTTCTTCAGTTTGCACAGCGTTGGTGGGTTTGGGGAGACAGGAAGGGGAAAAGGGCCAGTTCCTCCTGATAGGCAACAGGCCCGGCTCTGTGTTTGGAGAGAGTGCTGCATGTGTGTATGTGTGTAGTATATAGTGTGTAATCAAAATGCCCTGTCAGCATTTCGGAGCATTCTCTGCTGCTGCTTCCTCCTCTTTGGGTTTTTCTTTTACCTACCATACGAGCCAATCATCTTTTGCTCGCTCACACACACACACACCAAGGCAAAGGCCACTTTACACAGACCCTTTTGTGATTAATATCTTAGACAGGGTTACAGAAAATATTTACACAGCAGCAATGCGGCATTCCAGTTGTTTAATAAAGCTACTCGTGTGTTTGTTCTTCACATTTACCTCGACAAACCCAACAGCTGGATTTCTTTCCCGCTATACAGAATCGGTTAGCTTCCCAAGGCCTCATATATATATATATATAGGAAATGGCTAAATATCAATTTTCCATTAAGATTTTTTATTCATTTGGCAGATGTGCTTATTAATTAGTCAACTTTTGCAGTGGATTGAATTTTTTCTACTTTTCACCTCAAACAGCACCTCGTTCTTAGTTAATGTCACACAGTCACGGCAGCAAGGTTTAGGAAGCAGTATGACTTACTGAAATCTATAAAAATGAACAAAAACTGTAACCCGGTGTCCGTCTACTGGAAAAACACCGCGGCAGAGCAAATCGGCGTGTGAAAAAACTTTCATGTTTCAGCCACTTTGGTTTTCTAAACATGACCTAGCACAGCTTTTGCAGCAGATCCACACGCGTGGTAAATTACTTACGCGAAGACTGGAAGGGCTAGAGACATTAAGTCACAAGGAGACGAGTTTTCACAGATTCTATTTATATATAAGATCTGTGAATATAATTTTTCATGATTTTGTGTTTCATTTCATTTACCTTCTCTGCTCCTACTGGCGAAATGACGACATGACACGTTTAAAGGAAAGTCGACAAACGGGCTCCTGAGTGGTGCAACAGAAAAATGTTCGCACTGTTACCGGAAATTGCGCATTTGAATTCTGAGGGCGCAAAACCGGCCGTCCTCTCTGGGTGGGAGGGACGACGTATTCTCTCCCCTGTCAATCACAGTGACAACAGCCAATCATGTGAGCTCATGTATGAGGAAGACGATAGATAGCAAGTGTGTTACGCTGCTCTTTGACACAGCATGAGCAACACGTCTTTACACGTCTCATGTCTCAGAGGAAACGTGTATTTGTCTCCACCCTCCCTGGTTGTGAAGGAAAGCAAAAAATGTAAAGAATGAAAAAAAAAAAATGAAAGCAATGTTTAACGTTAAATAGGACATAGAAGTGCTTATTTTCCCACATCAAAATCGACCACTTCGAAGTGCCGTATTTATAGCCGTAAACGAACGATCACGCATGCAAAGGTATATCCTGTAACTATTTAATCATGTTTGTTGTTTATGCAAAACTTTGTAACTGGACCCTCTGAACCTTTTATAGTGTGTCTGAACGCTGCAACGTTACGAGAGCAGCCATCTTTGTTTTCTCAGAAATTAGGATACAATGTTTAACAATGTCTTTCAAGCATGTATATGAAGTAAATCTGAAACATGACTGGTTGATTAATTCGTTTCCCCACCAGACCACTGTTTAAAGAAAGGCCCCCCCGAAATATGAACTTTGCTAATGAACGCCATTATGTGCATTAACATTACACAAATCAGTCCCTGCTGCTTTTCTTCTGGTCTCCAGCAGCCTCTTCCTTTAAAGCCAGGCTGTACGGCATTCCCCTGCACTGCTTTTCAGCAGGCTATGAAAGTGCACTGCTAGAAGATAAACAAACAGGGTGCAGAGGAACAATGCTTGGTGGTCCCGAGAATAGAGTGCGGTGGAGGAAATGGGGCGGCACTGCGGAGATAAGACGATACTGAGGAGTGGGAGGGATACCGCAGCTCCAAGGTGTCTTACACAAAGGAAGGAAAGCCTCTTGGCTGAGCTTCAGCCACTATTTAGACACATGGAGCAGGGAGTGAAGGAGAAGGATGTGGAACTGGGGAGTGCACATGGGCAGTGTAACTGACCGTTTGGTCACCTTGATTCGTTTGAGTTAGCATTCTCTTGGGACTAGCGCTTGTGTGGCCGCTCCTCCTTTATTATTACAGGTCATGTGCAGTAACAGCAGAGATCCGTCGTTTTGTAAAAGCACAGTGATAAGGTGGAACGCCTTGCCTGCAGTTAGTCACTCCACTAATTATCACAGTTACTGCTTTCAACCCATGAAAACTTTCATCTAAGATTTAAAGCCTGCTGTCAACGTATTTATTATGACTTACACCACAGTTCTACTGAATTCTCAGTTCTGATTGGCCAGCAGCTCTGACAGTAGTCTGGCTGCAAGGTTGATATTTATGCACTTGTTCTAATACGTTATCATTTCTTTAACAACTTGTATGACAGGGATTTGTATGGTTTACGCGCTGTATAAACAGATTAAGAAACATGTAAGAGTTGATATGATTGTGCATTGTGATTTAGAATTTTCGGACGGGACCGTCAGTGTGATAGCTGAAACATTTTTCCTGCACAAGAAAGACTTTGCGGCTGCGGTAGCATGACACGCTGCACTTTTTATTCTCATTATTTTCAAGAGAAAGAAAAAAAGAGGCTGAGAAAGTGTGTATAGCTGCTATACTAAAGCGTATATGTGGATAATGTGTGTGTGTGTGAGACTGACCAGAAGACAGTCCTTTGGCAGTACTCTGAGATTTCTGCATCTCCGTCTCTTTAAAGCTGAGGTCCTCCTGCATGGACTTGAGCTCATGGGGACTGACGGCCGAAAGCAGATTCAAACGATTCATCATCTGAAAGAAAAACAGAACACTTTTATCACCCTAACTAACTGACCAACATTTCACCAGAAGCTAAACAACAGGTCTATAAATCACTGAACAAAAACACTGAAAGCTTGCAGGCTTCACGAGCAACAGTTCGTGATTTAAGACGTCAGAGTGCATGTTGAGTGTGCCGGTTTCTACCCTGCTCGTCTGCTCCAGCAGAGCCACGATGTCGCCCTGAGTCTCCTGAATGTGCTCCATCTCCTGAGCTCGATTTGTGTCAAAGATCTCCAGGTAAGCTGTGAAAACATGCATGATTAATAAATATATAAAAAATGACCTCAGCAACATGTTAAATCGCAAGCAGAAGCAGGAAGATTACACTCACTGTCGATTTCCTCTTCTTTTTTCTGCAGCTCTTTGTACTTTTGGGTTCGCTCACCTGTTAACAAAGCATAAGCTGTTTTTTTTTTTTTGTGGAAAAAAATAAAGAAATAAAAATAGTAGTCTGACATCTCCGTGATATCTCGACTGATTTTTATTGAAACCCTTCCTTTAATATGGAGATGTCTAACTTTCGGGAATTTTAATAGACGTTGGTACGTGGGACAGGAAATGTCTCACAAACAAGGATCCAGGATCATCAGCTTGTCGAAGAGTCCTTAAAATTGTACAATCTCTTATAATTACATTATCAGTTCTGTAATGAAGGGTGCAGCTCATATACAACAATTCTTTGCATCAATTTTTCACCAGGAGTACTGCAACTAACTCATACAGGGACGTTTGGAAATAATCTTACCGTCTTGACATGAACACAGACAGAAAGACAGAAGGAAAAAAAGACATACACACACAATGAGAAAAAGAAAGGCGAAGGAAACAATAAGAAAAACAGCGAGACAGCTTGACATAAACCAACAATACAAAGCAACATGCTGCGTGTGTAAGTATGCGTTGGATATGTTTGATCATTCTGTACAATGAGCCTTGCGGTGTCCACTTCCTCTCTACAATGGACAGAATGGGTTTGGCTATATACACACACACACACACACACACACACACAACTCTACCTCTTCAGTTTCACTGTATCTTCTCTAGGCTTCTCCCTAGACACTATCCAGGAGGGATGCTAAATGTTTTTGGAGCACATCCAGCAGCACTTAAGGATTTACGGTCCGTTCAGGGCAAACAGCCCCTAGAGAAAGCAAAGCCTGATTGCCTAGTGCTTACACACTGAAACAACTATAGGATCTGTCCCAGGGGCTTTCCCAGAAATTCGGACAAAATCGTGGACGCACACATCACGCACCCTGATGGAGCCAGGGGCGCCTGCTCTACCGGAAAGTTCATTTTCTCTGTCTCTGTGTGCTACCGATTAGGGATAGGCGTGAGTCTCCAGGCTCAGATACCTTTTGTACATTTACTCTATATCGGATTGGCTATTCACATTTCTCTATATGACGGCAAAATAGAAGATTTGAAAACCGTGCTTTTCAGAACAAGATCAAATAAACATTCTGGCATCGCGAGTTATTTTAGGTGTCGTTTCGAGTGAATACGTTCTCATGACCCTGTCATGTGAACGTAGACAGTTTCATCCACAGTTAGTGATGAATTGATTCAAAGCAAGTCTGGCTTGCAAGACTAACTGGCTAGTGAGCGCAGTAATCGACCATGACAGCATGCTAATTTCTTTTAATCGTAACATTTTATGTCGTTAAATGCTTTACTCCTCTTGAACTACAGCAATTTTCCATCTATAAAAAAAATTGTATTTATTAAAAAGTGATACTTTTGATCCTGTTATCAGTTACATTTTGGCAACTACAAACCGTTGTTCTCTTTCCAGACTCTCTAGCATTTTCTATCAGAAAACATCAACAAAGCAACGATTCCACGTATTTAAATTGGCTTATTATAAACTTATATAAGTGAAGTGTCCTTGCATATTAGAAAATTAATAAACAACTTTTTTGCTTGTTACTAATCAAAATGACATGGTGTGTTTATTGAGAATTACCAATAAAAAGACTATGTAGGCAGACTATGTAGAATCACTGTACAATTTCCACAAATGATCAGATCCTTACTACCAATGTCGTACAGCTGAGGAGGCACTTCTAACACAAGAGGGCGCTGTTCCCCCCCCTTCACATATCTCACACAGCAACCAGGTAAGAAGTTTGATGCCGTTGTAAAATACCTTGATGATCCTCCATGTCCATGTCAAGTTGTCGCAATTCTTCCGTGAGGCGGTTTATTTTTTCCCGTGTTTCGGTCAGTCTGAGGGAACAAGAGACACGTTTTCACTTCAAATAATTTCATGTCATTTAACTCGTGATCACATCAAAAAAACAAGGTTACTTACTGCCTCTCCATGCTGGCAATTTCTTGATTATCTTCTTTCACCTGAAGTTGAAAGAGGACATAAAATCAGTGTGTACAAGTCCGTCTTGAATCTGTTACACCGGCGTTAGAGACAGAGTGAGAGGGGTACAAAGGGTATGCGCCGACCTGCTTCAGTAGACGTTCTCTTTCTTCCTGTGGCGAGATCATGCTCTTGTCTTCAGCCTGCAGGGCGTCACGGCGCAGCTCCAGTTCATGCAGCCGCTCATACAGCACCACGGCCTCCTGCTTCACCTGAGAGTGCTCCAACTCCTACAATACTCACAGACAGCAACAGAAAGAAAGAACGAGAAAAAGGGACTGTGACATCAGGAACGGGGTTCTACTAGCACCTTCTGGAAAAGAAGTTAATCTGGGATTCTTTTGGGTTTTAGGTCTACAAATAAGCTTTGTGTGTGTTTTATTCATAGGAAGATTTGTGTGTGTGTGTGTGTGTGTGTGTGGCAGGTGTGAGCAGTCCACTCACAGCCTCTAAAGTTTCCTTCCTGGTCATCAGCGTGTCTAGCTCGTCCTGACGAGATGCCAGTTCCTGGAAACACAGACATTCGTGTAGACGGCGGGACAGAGCTTTATAATAATCATCATCATCATCATCATTTACAATAATAAAGCTTGTACTTGCACACACAGTTCCTGTACAACACTTGAAGCTACTTAGCTACTGTTCACCCACATCTGGCTGCTTGCGGCTTATTCTGTTGGTACTGAAATTTCACTGATGTAAATCTTGTTATTAATTATTATTATTATTTTTTTTTTTTTTACACCAACCTGTAGCAGCTCCTCGTTCACAGCTTTCATCTCAGCATACTTGGCTTGTTTCTCTGGGGACATCTTTTTCACTATGTCATCTGCTGCCTGCTTCTCCCTTTCAATCTCTTCCTCTATAGCATGGATCAAGTCCTCCTTCCTGAGACAGGGCGATAATGTGACTATTTCCGTTAGACGCATAAATGTAATGGGTCTATTCATACACTGCACCCTACACAGTGCACTGCCAGCTAGGATTAGGAGTAAATGAGCAACAGCTAAATTTCAAGAACTCTGGACAGGAAACTAGTCAGAGATGTCAGCAAGCAGCCCCGGACATCTGCCAAGATGATTGTCTTATTGAAGCTTACTTATTGACTATTAATGGCCAGGGGGCTAATAATTTTGGATGTCTCATTTTTGCCCTTCCTTGTTTCAACTCGGTGTATCAATAAAATATCCTAATTAAACTTAGTGCACATTGTTTTTTATAGTGTATTTGTTTCCAAAATAACCAACACTTGTTGTTAATGGTCATTTTCATGGAGAAATCAAGAGTGTTGTCTAATTTCATAAGGGGGGCTAATGATATTGGCCTCAACTGTATGTTTGAGTTCCTCACACATTTTCCGATTTTTGATCAAGGACTGTAAGCCTTGTCTTTTCGGTCTGTAGCTTTCAAAATGTCCACAATGCTCCCGTGTTCTCCTTCAAGAATAAGCAGGTTTTAAAATGCTAGAACTTTTCATACAAGAGAAAAACATCTTTCAGTTTGCTTCTGAAGTATATATAGTATAAAGTGTCAAGACTTCACCAAGGGTTTTCCCAGGTTGCCACACACATATTACACAAAAAGGGAAATAAAGAAGAAAAAAAAACAAAGTTCTTTATCAATCTTTATACCAAAATCACATGATAGAATTTAGACGGTATTGCTTGGAATTACCAAAACACCTCCAATAAAGATTTTACAACAAGCCATCTCTAGTCGGCTGACACTTTACAGTGAATCTTTAGCCAGGAGGAAACTTCTTACTTTTATCACACAGAGCAAAGGTTCTTTATGTAGCCCAGAAGAACTATTTCAACACTCTATACTCCAGAGTCGTAGCTCTCTGCTGCCTGTTACGTGATCAGCTTAAGGGTAAGTCTCATATTTTTTAAAGCTTTTGTTCCACAAATTATGTATCATTTCTTGTTGTTATTTATTAAATCAATAAAGTACATAATTCTCTGTAGTATCATCTAGATTTTAAGGCATATCTGTTGAGACAACGCTGCTGATCACATGGAATTGCACCAACGATTCAAGGGTTAAAATATGAAAAGTGTTCAAACGGTTAATTAGGTAACTTGTTATTTGCTATGCTCATCATCTTGGAAAAGGATTTATACTCTACACATTGTGATTGTGATGTGCTTTGGTATGGGTTAAACCAAACATGAAAACGGGGGTCTTGAAAAGAAGCCACTAAATGTTAGATGCATGTAAGCGACTTGTCTAAACAAAACATTAATCAAATAACCACTACAGCAATACAATTATGAACCAATTATATACCAATTCTACGCACCATTAAAGCCCATAATCCATCAGGCTATGCTGCAGGATCCTTGTAACCTTTTCACAGACTATCAGTTTGTTATTTAAATTACATGCACAAGCTGAATATTGTGTTCAAACACAGGCCATGTAGAAAGCGAGGCTTGTCGTATGACACGGTGTCACATTTGTGCATAGCGCAAAAGCCTCTATGATGTCCAGCAAGTGCCCCAGTGTGTTCGATTATTCACCCCTGACCTCCATGTTCATACGTTGCAGCAAAATATCCTAACCCCCTTCAGCCAAGAGCACAGGTCCACTTTGTACTCGTTTGGGCTTCCGTTCAAGTGGCTTTGTGGCTGACAGCAGATAACACTTTAAAAAAAAAAGCCCACAAGCTGAGGCACACGGGAAGACAGCATGCTCCAGCATGCTCCTACAGGACAACCCATGCGCACAAAGCCTGTCTTTGTGCTCTAGTCGTGGCCTCATACTTAGTGAGTTTGATTATTATTCTCATAGTCATCCGTCTGAAGCAGCTGAGCTCTGCGGATAAATAATAATGCCTTTGTCTGAAGAGATACACTGATGTGTGGACTGGCGGTCGTTTTCATGGCGCGTTTCGTGCAGTTCTGATGCTGGTGTTTTGTTCCAGGTAAATGATCATGATGGTGAAAGAGGTGGTCTTGTTGTGGATGGTGGCCCGATTGGCTGCTTCAGCTGGAATCCTGGTGAGTATTTCAGAAGAGCTTTTGAACCAGTTTAAAGACAAATGCAGCGTATCATGAGCACTGCGTGCAAAGTTCTTTGACTTTGGAAAAAAAAAAAAATGTATATTAACTTCAGGGCCAATTCACTACACTTACATTACAATGAACTCGATGCCGTGTTTGCCTTTGTTTCAAGGTGGATGACAGCAATGAGACACTAGCAAACATTCCTGCCTCCTACTCTGTAAACATGACCAGTTTACTCCTGCACCACAACCACATTGTGATGAACAGCTCAGATATACTGGCTTTGAAAAACTACACCAATTTGACAAAGCTGGACCTCTCGTACAACCTCATATCGGAGCTGCCTGATGGCGCTTTTTCTGCTCTCGGCCGTCTGCAGACGCTCTCTTTAACAGGGAATAAACTGCAAACAATAAGGAATGAGACTTTCACAGATTTGAAGAAACTCAAGACGCTAGACCTGGCTGAGAATCCGTGGAACTGCACTCAGGAGTTCCTGGCGCTCATCAAGTGGATGAACGGTGTGGGACTGCAGACAGGTGGGTAATTAAACTTAGAAGCGGTGGAATTGTTTTGCCACATTTTTTAGTGCTATAAACTGGAAGTGAAATGTTATGAATCCACACAAAATAACCTATAATGTTCACAATTATTTACAAATAAAAAAAGTCATAAAACATTGCTTATTGTCCTGTGAACGCCACTGCAACAGTGAAGCATGGTGGTGGTAGCATCATTCTGAGAATTATCCTTACTCTGTTATTTGCTTTTCTGACTAATCTCCCCTTATTACCTTATCAGTCACTTTTGTTGGACAGCCTTCTCAGGGCAAACTCACGATTCTGCTATATTCTTTCCATGAATGGTGCTCTGTGGGATGCTTAAAAGTTTGGGACATTTTTTAGAACCGAATCCTGATCGCTACTTTTCCAGAACTTTGTCCTTGACTTGTTTTGATCTTAATGTTCAGCTGTTTTTCGAAAAAATAAAACCCTCCAGGATATTCCAAGAACAAGTGTATTTATATCAAGCTCATGTGACAATTTAGTTGCACACGAGTCGACTCCATTTTTATAATAATAATTTAAAGAATTTCACAGCGATGAGTAATCAAAGATGAATACTTATACAGTTACATTTTATTCATAAATCATTTTGCAAACTAGATTCATTCTCCCTCACTGCTATATTATGGATTATTTTGTGTAGATACATGACATATAACCCCAATGAAGTGATATCAGTTCCAGGTTGTAACACTACAAAAGGTGGAAAAGTTCAAGATCTGAAAGCACTGTACTGGCACTTCTCATTAGGCAGAAATATAAAGTAGAAATGATTTTTCTGATTAAGTACTAATACTCACTACTTGTTTTGCATTTCAAGGACCAAATGCCACCTGTGCCACTCCAGAAATCCTGGCTGGAAAAAGAATCCAGGAGGTGTTCAACACACCAAAGCTACCACCAGTCACTACTACAAAAACCGCTTCTACTTTTACTACAGTCACGGCTTCCACAAAAAACTTTATTACCACCCAAAGTTCACTACATCGAGAGTTGACCACAGTTAGCAGACACAACATTTCAAGCAAAGGTGACTATGTTTGTTTTTTTGTATTTCTGCTACATACTGAGCATACTGATACATTAATAAGTACGTGTGCATAGGAAATAATCCTATAGCTAAAAAGAAAATCAGATGTTGACGTTTATATGCACTTATGTTTATGATATGTTTCATCCATCATCCATGCTTTATCTATCTGGGGGAAGCTGGAGCCAATCCCAGCATCTTGGGGCGAGAGGCGGGGTACATCCCTGGGCAGGTCGCCAGTCCACCACAGGGCCAACACAGACAAACAGCCACACACGCTCACATTCACATTCACACCTATGGGCAATTTAGAGTAGCCAGTTGACCTAATCTGCATGTCTTTGGACTGTG
>JAQQZR010000017.1:3366435-3388917 GCA_030068235.1 Notoglanidium macrostoma
CGGGGAGAACATGCAAACTCCACACAGAAAGGCACCCTGGGTGACCCGGGGATCGAACCCAGGACCTTCTTGCTGTGCTAACCACCGCACCACCGTACCTCCCCCTGATATGTTTTAATATGGAATTTGCCTTAAAAATTTATTATTTTTCTTAAATAAGAAAATGTTCCCATTTCCGGCCATTTTAGAGGTGTAATGTAGATATTTACCTTAATAATCTCATTTGAGTGGTGAATTTAAATAACGAACTGTGACACAGGGATCTGTGACTCTTCAGGGTCTCCAAATGAAGGTTTTTCTTTCAAACAAAAAAGGCTGCTGTTCTAACCATTCAAGCAAACAGTAGAAAGAACAATGATGCTCTGTGTAAACACACTGATAAGATATGGCAAGCATGAACTGGCCAATAAAAAAAATGCAGTTTTAACGTGAAAGAAAGACTTCAGCTAGAGTATAACGTTCATACAAGACTATCTGTCTAGAGTGAAACTTATTTATAAATCTATATATGACGGCAGTATGTGTCTTTCTTTAGACGCTGAAAAAAATGGCAAGTCGGTGGAGACCAACAGCTGGAAGTTCCTCACTGGAGTGATCATAATCATACTCTGCACATCCATGGTCATCGTATGTGCGGTCAAATCGCCCATCTGGTACAAGATGGTCTTTGACTACCGTCATCAGAGGCTGCATGAAGCCGAGGAGCCGGGTATCTTCAACACGGGCCGCTACTCTGACTTCAGCCTGGACACGGAGCAGACGGAGACCAGTGCTCACGAGCTAGACCAGGACCTTACTGACCCGGCTGAGGATGAGGACGGATTTATAGAGGACGGCTACATTCAGCCTGACGACTACAAGGAGCACGCTGACATCGATGAACTATAAACTCAGTGGCCTCTCTAAAGGAAGACAACGACTGATGTGACTGTTCAAGGTTTAATAGAAAGCATGCTTAAACAGGTCCATTTGAGGAACGCTAAGCAAAAGGTGTGTGACAAGTCCAAACATATAAGCAGCAGCAACTGTAAAAATGCTTATAGAAACCAAATGTGGTGAAAGAGAAGACATCACAAACCGGACAACTCCTTGTTGTCATCTGATGACTGTTATTCTTCCCAGTGAAACTCCTACACTTATTCACAGGTGCTGTGTAGTCTCTATTAAACATCCTATAACCTCAGAGTTTCGAATTTATTGTATAAGTTTGGCAAGTGTATAAAGAAGGTGTCTGATTTTATGTTTAAATGTGTGCCAGAAATGAGACAGAGATGATGGTGTAAAGCTGAATGAGTTGTTCCTTTGCATCTATTTTTAAAGCACACTAATATTAGACTGCCATTAACAAGCTATGAACTTTAATCTTTAAAGCTGAGATCAGTGATTTACAAACACTTTATACCACGGCACTCCTGAATTCTCTGATCTGATTGGTCAGAAGGTGTTCACTAATCTTCTATAAGAGCAACTCTGAGTGTAGGTTCAGCAGCCGAGTTTTATTTCCAAAGTGTCAGCTCATTCACATGAATATGTACGGTGGACACTCCACATAATTAATAAAAAGCATGCCGTTATTTAACAAAGATAAATATATAATTGTTGATATGGTGACATTTTCCGTAATGAGATGGTTTTTTTTTTTTTTTTTTTAACTTACCTCTTGCGCATTCGGGCTTCTCAATAACATGACAAGCTGTGTTTTTTTGCTTGGTTAGTTTTTTGGATTATTAATGGATATTCCATAACATGTAACTAGTTATGTAACATAAATCAGTCAGCATCGGTGTGGTGACAGTAAGTCCATCATTGACTATTTTTCCTAGAACAACACATGCCTTCGTGTTTTATTCCCTACACACCGCTAAGCCATTCAAAATATATTATGTGTATGAAATTGATAAAATAAATGTTTTCTTATGTTAATAAAATTAAAATGTACAATTAAGGCACTTACTCTCTTCTCTCTGTGAATATGGCGTCTATGCTTTGGGCTTCCCGGTCATTCTGGGCTTTCAGCTAAATATGTGAAGAGAAAGCGATGAAAACACTGCAATGCTACACAAGAACTGAAAGAAAAATAATGCAGCCATGCTCACCATGCTGATTTCATTCATTACTTCATCCATTTCTGTGTTGGTGTTCAGTTTGTCAACCAGCTGAAAGTTTCACAAACAATACTCAATCACCTTAAATTTAGAATACTAATCATTTCTTCACTGTGTTTTTTTTTTTTTTTTTTTTTTTTTTTCCTTAACAGGAAGTTAACTGAGAAAATATTCCTATATACACAATAACACAGAATTCCTGCACTGTTATAATGGCGTGATTTTAACGGATCAGCTATTTACTGAAAATGATTTACTGTTACGTTTACTGCTTGGTTTAGTTCTATAGCAGTAACCGTTCGTGTGTACCATGTTGTGGTCTGCCAGGTGCCCCTGTAGATCCTTTATTTCTCCAGCAAGGCTCTCGGCCCTGAATGGGTGAAAACCTTTCAATGAGAAAATGCATCCTAAAGAACAAATCTGCTGCCAAAATACTGCAATAAAATATATGTGACCTCTTTTCATATGACAGGTAAACCGAGTTCTCCTGGTTGAAGACGTCGATCTCTTTCTGTAGCTTGCTGTTCTCTGTTGTAAGCTCATTTATTTTACTCCTGTAATGAAGAGAAGGTAGAAAAGTAATAGAGCAATCAACTGCTGCGCTTAGGTAATGTTAAGCAAATATATATTTTTTTAATTCTCTCTGGTGTGTTAAATCATAGGATCATCAAATACTCAATTAATGTGACACAAAATAAGAATTCGGTGACTAATACTTGTGAAGAAATATTAGTATTTTAAAAAGTACAATGTACAACAACGGCTATTTTGCTGTTGCTTTGACATGATAATAAATCAATTATGATTCTGAGTTGTCTGAATGACTGATGCATACTTTACATTTTCATTTCATTATTAAGAAAATATCATTTTTAAGGTGTTATCACTGATCGTCCTTCTCTGCGTTCCAGCTAGAACGGATGGATAATAAGCGGCTCACCGGAGTAAACCAAGGTAGTAGGACTTATCCAGGATTTGCCTCTGGGGTCCTGCAGGGGAAATGATCCACAAAAGGCTTGTAATACAGGTAGAAACTCAGTAGCACTAAATGATGCATTTTAGCGAAGCACCTTTTCCGCCGGTCTTCATTCCACTGAGGCCCTGCTGAGTGACGGGACGATCGGTCACTTTAATCTGAGCTGATAACACACCCGGGGTGGCAATGGGCCCAGCTCTGGTCCCTGGACGTCCAGTACCTGGCACCATCTGGAACACATAATACACAAGTAACTGGATGTGGTTGTTTTATGTTTTTTGCACTGAAACACCACAATATCTGCGTTCACCATTTGTATATTTAATGTAATGTTTGCCCATTAAACTGAGACCACCCGGTTGATCCACTCACCCCTGTTCCCACTCTGATCGCTGTCTGTGGAGGTCTGACACCAGTTGGTGGTCTTGCCGTCCCTGGGACTAAAGAACTACGGCTCATAGGCCTGCCTGATTGGGGTCTCTGACTCGCCATTATGATTTTATCTGTTAGGAGTACACAGCAACAATCACCTCAATTATTAGTGCATGAAAATAGCTTTTGAAAATTTGTGATAAAAGCAGAAATCATTTAACACGGATAAGACTGCTACATTTCATATTATTCAACATAATAATAATAATAATAATAATAATAAACACCTATATGTTCTTTATAGGTCATCCATGATGAAAAATCATACAAAATATAAGAAATCAATTAAAAATAAAATCAGATAACTCGCAGCAACTTTAAGGTTATTAAGATTTCTAAAGTCCAGTTTAATTCAAAAATAATTTTTAAAAACATACCTATATCGTACCTACCTAGTAAGTGACCACTTCGTTAGCTAGCTAACTAGCTGTTTGGAGCAAACCTGCTAAGCTAATTTAGCGTTAGCACGCTTTGCTATCTTCAAAAGACGAATTTATTTTCTAAACGCAATTACAAATACAAAATAAACATCTTTTAAAGATAAAATATTACGCACCGATGTTGTACGATAAAGGGAAGTATTCTGTAGCCGACGGCTCCTGCTGCTGCTTCTGTAGAAGTAGAGGACTCTTCTGTTGTTGCCAAGCAACCTATAAGAGTTATCGCGAGATTATATGGTCTTTTCACGTATAATCTCGCGATAACTCTTGTGTGCTTTATTTTTTTAATGAAACGTGTGGCTTAATTTTTTTTCGATGAAATATTCTAAACTTTATAAACATATAAACATATAAACATATACTACTACTACTACTACTACTACTACTACTAATAATAATAATAATATAAAATGAGAGGTATTTTGAGTAGACATTAAATTTGTATTTAAATACAGCATTATCTTGGGTCGTGCTTTATTTCTGTAAAACGCTGGTTTTGAAATTATTGGCACCCAACAAATCATTTTTGTCTGATGCTCCCTTGGAGAGAATAACAGCAACAAACCTCTTCCTGTAATGTCTAATAAGATAGGAGAGCACATTTAAATGGATGTTAAACCACTCCTTCATGTAATCATAATCAATTCTCTTCTGTGGTGCCAATAATAATGAAGTTGACTAGTCAACAGCCCGACTAGTCAACTACACCCCCTCTCTTTCCTGTATATTTTCCTGTTGTCCCTATCTAACACACCCACTTCAACTTAGCAAGAGATGTTCATTACCTGATTATTTGCATCAGGTGTGTTAAAACATTGAAATGCGCAGGTGTGTTAGAACACTGAAATGTGCAGAGCACAAGGTTCTCTGGACTGTTGTAGCAATACTATGCCACGTGGAGGCGCTAAAAGACCAGCTAAAACCAATGAGACGTTCTCAAAGGAATAAAATCCGAGTCTGTAGCCTACAAAAGTACAAATGCAGCACCAGACAAGAAGGGAGGATAGCAGAGAGATTGGAGTTTATGCAGAATAATAAGAGGGAATGAAAATTATTATTTGCATAGCTAACAAAAGGGTTTGGTTGGAAGCATGCAAATGCATTGTATTTGCAAACCGCATCACTGAGGTGCATCACTCGGAGCTGCTGTCTGTTCCTTGCGTCCTTTATTAGAACGTGCACGTGCATGCGCATTCTAATAAAAGATACCACAATGCCATTTGACTTTACTAAAGGTGTCATAAAACTTTTATGCAAACTTAGTGCACCAGTTTGCCTGAGGGCTTCCGTCTTTCTTGCCATGTCAGAAAGCACGTTTGAGAATTAATTTCCAGCTCGCGCACTCGTGTCCTGCAAAAAGTGTGAATTAAAAATGAATTTCCAGGAGGGAATATAAAGGACGCGCGTTCGTTCGTGCGTGCGCGTTCCTGGTGCACTGCGCATGCGCCCAGTGCTCCGCCTTGTTTTAGAGGCACAGGGACAGGGATCATCGCCTTGCTCGCGCTGAAACTTGGCCACTCCATGTAACATTACCGAATCCGGGTTGGGTTATTTTCCAGTCCTCGGTATGGACTCTCAGAAAGTAAGTAGCATTATAGCATTGTACTATGCAATGAACGCTCTTAATGCAACGTGCGTGTTTAATAACGTGCTTATAACGCCCAGACGCTTCACCGTTACATTGTATCCTATCTTATCCGCTAATTTGATCAACTCTGGTATGGGAGTGTCATTGTACATTCTCTCCTGGTGTGTACCTTCCTTCCTTAAGCCTTTAATTTCTACATCCGGCACGCTGATTCAAGGTCGCACAACGATGCAGGTTTTATTGCTCTGCTTGTTTACTTTAAGGATTCGTTGGCAGGAGGTTACAAAAATACAGCAGGGCTATTATAGCATGATGATTATTATATCATGCATGTCCTCCTAGTACACCACAGGTTCCTTAACCAATAGGGAAGACTAAATAGGATTGGCCTGATGCATATACATCACTATTATAAAGTTGCACTGCTGAATCCAGGATAACAAGTGATGACAATAACTCTTTAAGAAGATTACAAACACTAATATCCGATGGACTAGGCCAAGGATTCTGAACCTTTTGGCCAGGACCCAATATTAAAGGTGTAATACTGGATTCTTATTTATTCCATATAAACTGGAAGATGTGTAGAATATGATTTTTTAAAAATAATGGGTAAAGCTGGGGCCATAACAATTCAAAACCTACTTTAAAAAAACAACTTCCTGTCCAGAATGCTTGTTTATGTTTGGATGCGCTTCATGTCAGTCATTTCATAGACACTATAGTGGCCGTGTAAGATCCTGGGGCGGAGCTAAAGGAAAATATGGATGGAAATCTTTCAAATACCACCTAATGTTTAGAGATCTAATCCTGGTGGTGGTGGTGGGGTGTCATAATCTTACCTAATGCACCTTTAAAGAGGGAGCCATCGATTTCGGAGAAAGAATCTTCAGAAGCTTTGCCCCATATTCATGAATGTGCGTTGCCAAGGCAACAAAACGGCACCCCCATCTCCCTCTCCTCTTCCCCCGTCCTCTGATTGGCTGGAATAGTGTTGTATGGCTCGGTCCGAGCCACTTTCTTTGTTTCCCCGATTACAGAGCCAGGGCTGTGTACGGGCACCGTATTATTTTTTTCAGCTAGCAGGCCATGACGAGATATTTCCTAAATTTGACAAAAAATATATTGGATTAGAATCGTTGACTGCACCTTTAAGGGCCTAATAATGAGAAATGATTAGCCTGTTACTTTAAAGAAATCACAGTATGACGATTCTCAATATAAAACACATAAAACATTTTCTAAAAACCACAGGTATCACATAAGTAATTTAAGTACTGTATATCGGAGAGGGAAAGATAGCACATGGGTTCTTTATATTAATACATTTAAGGATGCATTTATGGATCACGCTACACGACTACAAACAATCACTGAGTGCACTCGCTGTGTCTAATGAGAGGACTGGGATTGTGTGTCACACTGCAGCTTATCAAACTCAGGAGATGCAGTCAGAAGCACACTTACTTTTACAGCCTGTCTGGATCACTAGTTTGTTTTAATGCACACAAGCGTGCTGAACACTGTGTTCCAAAACTATTGAAAGTCCTAGCAAATGTGGTTGACAGAGAGATGTGCAATTTAAAGAAGCCTGTTTATAATCATTTAAAGAAGCCTGTTTATGGTTATTTAAAAAAAATCTGTTTACTGATGTGACGCTAAGACCTTTGCTAATCCTCCACCTAAAGAGAGCAACGCTTCACCACGCTTTAATCCTTTAGTCTGTCTAGCTTTCTCAACTAGTTCACTAACTAGCTTTCCTGTCAGAAAGTGCTTATTGTTTGGGATACTACACACTTTCCCATTCTGTTAGAGATGAGTGTGGCTCAGTATGTAACTCGATCATGCGTTTAGTCAGCGAGAAGACTGAAGTGTAACATTACAGGTTTGCATCACCTTTTTCTTTTGGCTTTAAACTCCTTCTCTTATGTAGGGGAGAGAGGAGCAGGTAGGAGAATTGAATTTCACTGCCATTCTACCTATTAAAGCATCAATATCTTCAGTTTTCAGTAATATGTAGAATTTTAGAGGAACGTGTGCCACAGGTAGGACACAGGTGTGTAAACTTAAGGTGATATTTATTATGAACAATCCAAGCAATCCAAGAATAATAGTTATAGTCCAGAGTGTGGGTCAGATTTCAGACAGGCCACACCAAATAAGGAATATCCATAATAATATGTGGGAAAATGGGTATGGACAAAAATCAGGAAAGATGGAAGCCAAGCCAGAAACAGCAGAGTATATACAGACTAACTAATTAATGCCTAAACACAGAACAGGTGCACACCTTAAGGTAACAAAGCAATGACATGACAGGGGCAGAGATAGAACCAAAACCAAAACAAAAACTTAATGGCAAAACAAAGAAAAGTTCAAGCAGTGTTTACTGTGCTGAGTACCGTGTCGCATGCCAAGACGGGGAGTTTGCGACAATTAAGATTGCGTTTACATAATTGGCAAATGTTTATGTCCAAATGGACTTATGAATGAGGTAAATAATGTGGAGCAAACTCTCCCAGCATAATGTGGAGAGTTATGAGGAAGCCTTAAATTCTCACAATATAATTATGTCATAGGATTTTAAGGGATGGTCAGAAGAAATAATTTATACAATTTTCCACTTACCTCAAATGTATTTGGTTAGCCAAAATATGTTATTTGGTGTGTGCTTTTTTTTATTTACGCTGGAGCTACAAGGCTAATAAAGCTAGCATAGTAGTTAGTCTTTCTCATCAAAAACGTCCATAAATTTATTCCCAAATCAAGTTACACTCTTAGCATGTGTTTTTGGAAAATGTTTGATGATAATAATAATGATAATAATAATAATAATAATAATACATTTTATGTATATAGCACTCTTTCATACTGGACATTTTAATCTGCTTCACGGGACATAAATAATAGATCAGATTTAATTAGCTAAACCAAAAAATGAACGCAAAAAGGAAAAATATTTGATAAATCCATATTCACTCAAAGTGGAGTAATATAACTTCCAGCATTAAACTTTGTGATTCAGGGCTTAAGTGGTGAAATTTTGCCAAACTGTGCTGAGGGAAAATTCTGGTTAGCCACGATTTCCGCCTCGGAAGCGTTACAGCATTCAGCGAGCTACACTGTAAAGTTTTATTCATGTTTATATAGAATACAATTACTTTCAGTAAACCACAACAAAAAGAAGTAATTGAAAGGGTTTGAGGCAGATATTAATAGAGGTTTTGGGTGAAATACAGTTTTATGGTTGTTAGCTACATATGTTTAGTGCAAAACTAAGGAAGCAATCACTGGACAGCAAATGTGTCTCAACTAGTTGATGACACAGTATGTGAGGTAAACATAAAGCTGTCTGAATTTGTGTGTGTGTGTGTGTGTGTAAACAGTGTATGTGTGTCCTTTGCTTTGGTTACAGCAATGTAACAGTATATCATATGCCAATATGTGCTCTGATACACATAGTAAAGCTAAGCCTCTGTCGTATTTTAGGAAACTGCTGTGTCATATTTCCACACTTTTCACTGGAACTATTTTCATTCCTGTCTGGAAGACTGGGATACACAGGAATAATATTAACATTTAGAATGTCTTCATTCAGCCATAACTGTCATAGCCATAACAGGCGGTAAAGGGGTTAAGGCATTTTTGAGGTAAAGAAGTGAAGGTTCAACCCTCCCCAGGTAGCAAACCAACACTGGCCCGACATCTATTTTGGGTGGCTATGTTGGCCATCCTTATTCACTGTTGCGTCAGTACTGGGTCAGTGTTGGCAAAGGCATAGTTTTTAAACAACCCTTCCAACTTAAGTGAACTCCCAAAATGGATTTTGTCTATTCCAACATTGCGTCAAAGATGGCAAAGGGGCACTTTTTTTTAGTAAGAACCCTGCCAATGTAGGGCCACCATTGGTCATGGTGGATTTGAAGGTGGCTGAAAGATGGCCCTGGTGCCCCGATGTTGGTCCACTGGACAAAAATATGTTGGATATATTGAATGGCTGAATACTTGGGACTGATCCAAAAAACCTTTGAGACCAGAACGATAAATTGGAGTCCTATTCCAGTGCTATCTGAACTCATACTTTATCTCTTATTTAATGCATACAGTAATTACAGAGGTAATAAGGTCTGGTCCTAGACTTTCAATAGGACCCACTAGAGGTCAGGGAAATGTCACAAGAGATCCATGTTTGAGTCTGTTCCTAGACCATGGATTTACTGTATTATTATTTTACAGGTGGAAGTATCTGTACAATTCATTAATTTTACACTTATGTTTATATTATTTACTTATCCAGAACAACTTACAGTAGTGCTCTGTAGACTCGATCAAAACATTATCATGTTAGTACGATTTTTTGGATTTATTATATTGGCTTTTCAGAGGTTAACACTCTGGTACAGTGATTACAAAGGACATGAGACACAAGAACATAAATAAAAAACTTTCAACCAATCAATCAATTAGACATTTAGGGTTAAATTGGTTTTAGTGTTTCTAAAGGGAAACTGTCCTCTAATTCTAAGTCTGCCATATCCATATTTATTGTGTCCACGTTACTTGCCCTATTCACTCATTTGTTTTGCACCTTTCCTACAGGGCAGTAGCATCTCATTGCATCTCATTTAAAGATAGACTAATCCTTAAATCTGCCTAGCTTAGGAACATCTCTGTCTTTCCCTAGTTACCCGGTGCACAAAGGGAAAGTAAATTGGTATCCTGTCCCCTGGTCTACCTAATGAACACAATGTGTATTAGGTTCCACAAGTTATCCGTTTTCTGCTCCGAGGTCCCCACAAATGAATAATTAAATATGTCAGCAGGAACACAGCAAGCCTTGCATAATTATTATGGGTGTATCCCAATCAGTGTAGCCTCACGGACCTGACGGGCTTATGGAAAAATGTCAGTATATTTGAACATTTTAATGTATTTCAGATTTATTACCCTGTATGTTTGAATGGCATTGAGGTATAGACTGTGCATGGGGTTTGAACTCTGTAGCTCCTGACCTTCATTGACATACGGAGTTTCTTGACTGTAAACAGCCACGGAGTATTTAGGGTTACAGGATGTGTGTGGGAACATTATATGCACTGGACCAAGACTCTAGAAAGACTTTGTTTACATGTTGCCTAATAATCCATTGATAATCTGTTTCATAGTTTATTTGGAAAATAGTAACCCGTTCTTAGAATAAGGGTTCCTCAAGGGATCTTGGTTTATTAAAAGTCAGATCAGGATAATGTATGAAGGTGCCAGACCATCATACCCATATGTGTTTGTTGAACATCTCATTCCAAAGTTGGTCCCCTGTTTGCTGCTATAGCCTTCACTCTTCTGGGAAGATCTTTCCATTAGATTTTGGAAAATGACTATGGGAATTCTGCCCATTCAGCCACTAGAGCTTTAGTAAGCTCGGGCAGTGATGCACAGTCTGCGGTCCAGTTGCCCCCAAAGGTGTTCAGTGGGGTTGAGGTCAGGGATCTGTGCAGGACACTTCAGTTCTTCTACTCTAACCTTGGCAAACCATGTCTTCATGGAGCTCGGAGCATTGTCATGCTGGAACAGGTTTGGGCCTCTTGGTTCCAGTGAAGGGTAATCTTAAAAACCGCATACAAAGACATTATAAACAATTGTGTGCTTTCAGTGTTGTGGCAACAGTTTGAGGAAGGTCCATATACGGGTGTGACGGTCAGGAGTCCACATACTTTTGGCCATACTATAGTGTATTTTAAGCACTTGAACATGGTGGAAGATTTGAGACAGACTTTACACCGTGGGTCTTCCGCATGAGTTAATATATAGGACAAGCTGCACATGTCTTAGAGGACAAATTTAACCGTAGCATCCTTTAAACAAAAATGAGCATCAGATGCTGAGGATTAAATTGAGGTAGAACAAAGTGCTTGTGGAGTTTTGTTTGGCATTTGTATCATTGATGTTTTGTTCACTACATCTTCTCGCATGTGCCAAAAACGTAACCCGAACTACAAGCAGTGAAGAGTATATATGTGATTCAACACTATATCTGCAAATACTTATTTTTTGCAGTTATCAAAAGTTATTGTGTTATTATCCCTGTGTGAATCTCAAAATTTGCTTTGTTTCCTCCCGTACAGGAGGCCCTACAAAGGATAATCACCACATTAGCAAATAAAAATGATGAGCTCCACAATTTCATCGAGACACTTAGTCACCTGCTGGCTGGAGTTCAGGTAATTCGCAGGAAGTGGTAATGAAGACTAATGTAAATAACTTTCAAACTGGCCTCTCCAGTTTCTTCTTCCGCATGAAAGTGTCAACTGAAATTAACATGATGGAATTGAATATTTATGTGCTGTGTCATGTGATCAGGTCAACTCTAACCAGGTCGTGTCTGACTTAGAAGAGGAGTTTGACACGTTGTTCTCGATCCTGGAGGAGACTAAGGAGAGTATGACCAACACTATTAAGCAAGAACAGGCCAGGAAATCCCATGAACTGCAGGTAATGGCATCCTTTCTGGAGGGTGAAAGAAATTTTAGGACCAAAAAAAGAATTTCCAGTAACTGTGCCTTGGTGTGTGTGTGTATGTGTGTGTGCTTGAAGTTTGTTTGGTTCTCTTCGGCCCAGTCTGGATGATGTCATCATGCTGCCATGGCGTTTCTCTGAGCTCACTGAGCAGAGACAATACTGATGAGTGAAATCATCCCAGATGAGAGATTAGCCATTAGAACCCTGTCCATTCAGCCCTACACACAATAAGCCTCGTACTGGTCCACTAAACTGTTATTAGTTCTCTAACAGGTGTCTCACAGTGCAACAGTACTCACGCATTTTACACACACCTTAGTTGACCAGAAGCAGGATAACTTCCAAAATAATGCTAATTACAAAATAACATGTCAGAGAATCTACACATTTGGAAATGAGTTGATTATTTGGTAATGCAACCAAAATGGATGGCTTCTGAAGCAAGATGATAGTTGACCATATTTTAATGTTGTTTGTTTTAAGCAGTGTTCAGAAATTGAATAAGTAATCAAGGTCCATTCTCGTGAAAACTGAATTCTGTAGAAAGGCAGATCCTCAGGAACAGAGTTAGTGATATCTAAGAGCTAAAGTCTGTACAGGAAAGAGTCGTGTTCAGAGGGTCATATTCAAATACAAAGCACTGGTGTCTGGCAACCTCATTGTCAACTGTAGCCCTTGTTTTCTTGTGCCAGTGGGAACCAGAGAAGGGTGGGAGGAAAAGGAAAAAGGAGAGGGAATGGACAAAAGGCAGAACAAAACAAAACCCATCCAAGCTTTTAAGCCATTAGCTATATACATGCTTCGGCAAAAAATGGTTCCTTTTTATGCAGCAAAAGAGTTGGATCCTAAAGGAATCTAAAGGACAAGTTCATCCTTGTTAGCTTGCAAGTTACTTTTTTCGTAAGTCTTTACTTTATTCACTTCTGAATTAAAAATACTAAATGTCATGCTTTTTTTTTTTTGCTTGACCTTTTTGCCCCACAGTGGGCCAAGGAAAAAATAGTGCATGACATTTAATATTTTCTTTAAAGGTATCAAAAATAAAATGCTTGAAAAACGCTGCATCATAAGTTAAAATATGCAAAAGCTCTTCCTTTACGAAAAGTTGTTAGGTGTATCAACATGTAACATGTCTTTCCTTTAGAGCTTTATGGCACATTATTACTGAGGGTAAAAGGCCAGAAACAAAAAGTTAGACGATGCCATGATGTAGAGAAAAAGTAAGCAGTAGTACTGAGGTTGTGGATTATCCATAAAAGGAAGTTCCATGCTAAGCAACCTGTATTGTAGCACTCGTTAAATGTTAAGAAGTAATAATAATAAACCGTCTTATTCTTCATGTAGACCTTCAGTTAACTGAAACTACTGAATGGCCCAAACTCCAAAGCTCAGTAATGAGCTGAGGAAGGACGAACTGAAATAGTTGAAAGTCTGCTTAGGAATGTGATAGGAAGCAGAATGACTCAGCTAAACTCAGCAGCAACCTCTACTCTGTGAACACTTTTATTAAGGCCTCAAGAAGCATCATATCTGACATACTAAAAAGACTTTTATGGTTATTAGCAAGAATATTGTTCATAATTACACTTATACACTCATAACATGCATAGTTAAAGTTTAAAGGATTTTAAGTAAATTTTTCTCTTATCTCAAATGTAGTTGATGAGCCCATACTGTTTTATTAGTGTTTTTACTGAAGCTACAAGGCTAATTATGCTAGTTTAAAGATGCTAGTTTAAATAGACAGGGTTTAAACATTGGTAGGCTGTGAAACCTCGTTTTTATTAGACTTTTTTTTTTTTTTTTTTTACAAGATAGCTGCAATAGCTAAAGTATGTTTGTCAGCTCATTTGAAGATCCTTGTTAAAAGCGCTAACCTGTGTTTTTGGCTAAGCTGAGAAGCTAGCAAGTAATAGTGGGTAACAATATATTTGATTAAAAAGCTGTCCAAGAATTCAGGTACAAATTTAGCTAAAATGAATCATTTGGTATCTGAGATTTGCAGTTTATGTACTTCTGTAGCCTACAATTTGACTAACAAGCACATTTTTTTTAGCCGTGTGGCCTACTAAACACATTTTAGCTGAATATGAATCAGCCAAAACAGTTTTTTTTAGAATTTGGTGGAGTTGATGAATTACATTTGGGCTAAAAAGAGAATTAGCTTAGTCATACTGGGGGTGTTTTTACCACAGTGTTTGTATTTTCTGCCTTTCTTTCCTTCAGAACCAGCTGACTCAGAGCACTAATGCATTAGAGAGTGCAGAAGAGTTGCTGGAGTTTGCTCAGCATGCACTGGATATCAAAAATGAGGATGAGTTCACCAAGGTCTGCATATATCAAACCTCTCACTCGCTAATCTACAATGTTTTTTTACTCTTGTATCCTAATAAAGACCAGAATATAGACAGGAAAAAGCATCTGATTCTGAAGAACGTACTGAAGATAATATAGGTACAAGGTGCATAGAGAATGTTCCAGAATCTGTAAACCCTTTTTAATTAGTAAAAAGGAATTTCTTTTATATTGGCCAGTATGATGTCACAAGGTGAGATCCTGAAAGTCCCAGAATTCATTGCAGTAATACAATGCAGTTATGGCTGAAACTCAGTTCGGCTGGTTAGTGATCTACGAGGTGACAAGCATGATAGCGTTAATAGCAGTATTGGTCGTCATTAGAGTATTAGAGTGTACAGATGAGTAGGTGAGAGAGCTGGACACACTGAAAGACTAAAGCCCTGCTGCATCGCTCTCTGTGTGTTTATCTCTAAGGCTGAGATAAATAGAAGGCTAAATCCAACTGAACCACTATGAGCGCAGCATTGTGGGTAATGTAGGAAAGCGCAAACCAAAGTGAAAATAGATCAACCTGGGATTGAATGAAGTTTAACTTGAGTCCTAATTTCATTCATTATAAACATTAATATGCAAATTATTCAGGGTGGATTTTTTTCCTTTTATGTAAAACTGGTATAACTCTAATCGTTGTATTATTACCAAGAAATCTAACAGCTATATTTACAAAGTGGTGGCTGATTGTTTTTACTAATTAATGCTCATTGATGTAACACTTGAATTAATTAAACCTGCATGTCTGTAAGATTACAAATTTCTACATAAACGGAATCATAGGAGTAAAATGCATGTTTGGGCGTCGCTTGTTACTGATGTACTGATCATGGCTGGTCACATGACTTTACATGATATATATAAAAAAAAAAAAAAAACAGTGATCAGCCCTTTGTAGTCTTCATTCTCCTTGAATATCTAACTAAACAATTATTATTTTATGGCTTCTTGTTTTAAACTAATCTTTGTGTGTGTGTGAGGTCCAGTTCTGAGCAATATTGCATACTCACTCTTCACCCTGCATGCCTATACTAACTGCCCCTGTTTTTCTCTCCTCTCACTCCCTGCCTCTCTCTGTCTCATTCTCTCGTTCCCCTTCAAGGCTGCCAAACAGATCAAAGATAGGTACAGTACACTCTTGACTTGTCTCTAAGCGCATCTACTGTGTGCATCTGTGTATTTATGTGTTCTGGTAACTGACCTCATATTTGAGCATGAAGTTACATTTAGGAAGATGTCATGCCTTTGTGTGTGATGTGTGCGTGTGCGTGTGTGTGACATGACTTTTGACCCAGGGTGTGTCCGACTGTGTGTCAGCCTGTGGGTGGTTCACAGACTGTGTTTATTTATTGTCAAGTCTTTATGTGGTTACATGTTACGCAACATATCAAACACAAGCACCGGATTTTTTAAGCAATAGCGAAACTTGGATCCTTTAATGTGTGAATAATTTTCAGCTCATCAGTTGTTCTGTTGTGAATAAAATATGGGTTTATGAGATGTCCATATCATTGCATTCTGTATTTATTTACAATTTGCACAACAATTTATTTTCCAACTTTTTTGGAATTAGGGTTGTAAGCCATGTGTGGTGTCAGTCACATTTGGTGTATTATTAAATTGAGGCTAACGAATAATTAATTAATCACCCAAAAGCTTTTTCGTCGTCTTTTTCAGTTCTTCAGGGACGTCACAGACTTTCTGATGTGACTTACGACAATTTGTGACTTACTGAAATATATCAATTACAGCATAACTTCATTGTGTAAGCTGAACATGCTAACATTATGGAGATCCTGGACCAGAATATTTTTTTTGTATCATTGATAATATTTCCAATTAAATAATAATAATGACAATATAATTTAAAGCAAGTAGTATATAAAGATGTGCCCATGTATTTTAGCTACAGTAGCTTCATCAAAATTAAAGAAACAGATATTAGGCACCAAATATGTCTCGGGCGATTACATATATTTGTTGTGTAAATTAGGATTCTTGACGAAACTGTTGGTGTGGAATTAATAATCACATAAAGGCTTTGTTGAGAATACGTCATATTTAGTGGTGTTAGAAGTAACAGTACTAATTGTGATGGATACAGAGCTACTAATAGTGTCTATAAATGAATGAATTAGGCAGTAGAATTATTTAACTTGTTTGTCTATCTCAGGGTGACGATGGCTCCGGCCTTTCGCCTCACTATGAAGCCCAAAGCCTCAGACAACATGACCCACCTGATGGTGGACTTTTCACAAGAGCGCCAGCTCCTCCAGGGCCTACGCTTCCTTCCCGGTGAGTTAGCAAATCTATATGTTAATATGTGTTCTATATATTACATCCAGTTAATTCCATTATCTGTACGTTTAATTTAAGTTTAAGACTTTTATTCAGTACCAAGAGTGTGAAGAATGGATATGTGGAAAGAATATTTTGGCACAGAACGAATGCGCAAGGACACGAGAAAGGCGCAGAGATGATGTGCAGCCTGTTTGCCTCAAAACGCAGGACAGTGTTAATTATTTAAATTAGTAGTTCGTTGTTAGCTAGGTTAGCTATCCAGTGCCTCCTTTCTGAAGAAAGCTGGAACATTATTGCTAACTAACTAGCCCGCCACCTGAAGAGTGCTAAAACATTACTGCTAGTTAGATAACCTAACTAGCCAGAGCCTATTCCTATAGAAGGCATTATCGCTAGCTAACTAACTCGCCAGAATCTATTCCTGTAGAAAGCTAGAATGTTTGCTCATTTAACTAGCCAGTGTCTCTGAAGAAAGCGAGAACATGATTTTAGCTAGATAACCCAACTAGCCTACCTTCGGCAAAAAACGAAAACATTATCGCTAGCTAGATAATCTATCTAGCCAGATTTACTCCTGAAGAATTTTGACATTCTAAAGTACCCGAATAGTCGTATCCTTTGTATAAATGTTGCTATGAATTATGTCTGTTAGTTCTTATTGAAATGTCGCTAATTGATATATCTTTGGTATTTGGTTATGCGTCTCATCAAGTTACTTCCAAGACACTCCTAAATGTTTGGAACACTGGAGAGGAAGCATGGTGTGTGTTGTCAGTGACCACGATGGAGGTTGGTTTATTAGGCATTGGTTGGGAGTGATATTTGAGCCGTCCTGCTCTCGCTGTTCTGCTGCCACCACCATGTATCCACTTACACTTGGGACATTTGACGTAATGTCAGTCTGTTGTATGGCCCACTAGGGACAACTCTGGCTAAACAGATCTCCAGAAAGTAGCAAGTTATTACATGATGATGTATTCCCTAGAGCTTTACGAGCGGCCGAGTTAAAGCATTTGTAATGCCGTTTGAAGCAGAATCAGGTTTATGTGCATTGCAAAATGGCTGAATGTAAAATCACACTGCACTGCACGTCGTGAGCACATCAGCTGTGGGTTTGTGCACAGGACTCACCTCGGGTTATTCTTGTGCCGTACAAAGCTGCCAGACATGATAAACCCAAAGCAGGAAGTAAATGAATAGTAAATCTTCTATATATTGTATCCTTGGGGTCCTATAAAAAAATCAGCTAAAAATAATAGGAAATGGTTAGTATCTGAAGTTTGCTATGTTGCTAATAAGTATGTAAAGCTTTGCCACCCGTTTAGTGCTAAGTAAATTAGAACACACTTGGTTCAGTAATGCCATTTGTGCAAATGTGAAATTGACTCCTGGGTCATGAAGGAATGTGTTTGCAAATATTTCTGTCTGAGTTGTTTTGCACCGTAATGTGTTTGTGTGTGTGTGTGCGCGAGAGAGAGAGAGATGCAGATAGATGATTTCTCTCCTCATCAGTCGTCTATCCGAGTAAGCACTCATGAGGCTCAGAGCCTCTCAGGTCCACAGATGCCCCAAAGCCTGGCACAGCACACACATCTAAAAATAACCAGAACTCACCACTGTCGGCTGTAACCTAGACTAAACCACATTATGCAACACTCCTTAAATGTACTCAAACTTGAAACACGATAAAATCAATCGTAAGTACAAGAAAACAGTCAATCTGAGAGAATTTAGTCCATATAAGAAGGGTTATTTAAGCTCCATGTGTTGCTGTGACAGCATGGAAGAGCTTTGGCATTAGTGTTGAACCGCTTTAACGCTTTTCCTAGCATCGGTAATCTAATGCTCTTGTACACGTGCAGTCCTGAAGCTCTTTAGACAAGAAGAGCAGCGATGAATCCTCTCGATATTGATTTTAAGTTAGTTGAGCCTGAAATTGCCCAACATTTTCCCCACATGCTACTGTGTCCTGTAATGTACTCTTCTGACATGGCAGTTAGTTCAGCTCATGAACTGATGTTTTATTTTTTTTTTTGCCTCTTTGTCTTACATGGATCCTGTTCCGTTGATCACTGAAGCATTTAATATCTCTCTGTTGTTAAAAATCTCTCTTTCCTTCACAAGGCCAGTCAAGGCTTTCTCTCAATTCCATTAACCCGCAGCCACTTTGAGACTCCGTGACCTGGCTCGTTCGCGTGAAATGTGAAACTGACACGCGGGTCTTGTAGGAGTTGAATTGCAGCTTAGGGTGGCTCTCACGTGAGGAAGCTGAGCTCATCTGTATTCCATTATTTATATTGTGCCCTGTGAAAGGCATGATTTTTTGGAAAGAAATTAAAGGGTACTTCCTTTCATCTCCCTCCGTGATAACTTTAAGCAGATTTTGACTAACCCTTTTCATTGATCAGTTGCCATGTAATCATTAGTGTTTGACCTAATAGCTTGAGATTAGCTTCATATCCACCAGTAGCAGTGGATACAGGATACACTGCAGCTAATCGATGGCTCCACTAAGTTAGTAAAGCCTGTGGACATAGACGGGAACAGCTGCGCCCAACAGTCCTTCTAGACCACTTTCAAAAATCCTTTTGATTGAATATCTATCACCACGACAAACTTGACAAGGTTCTCTCTCCAGGGTTTAGATAAGAACTGACGATCACCCTCTAATTCTGTATAAGCTGTGTGTTGATATGAATCATGGAAATCAGAATTTAATCCGTGATATTCTGTATAGTGGCTTTGTGACATATAATAACTTTATTTTCGCTATACTAATAACTTCTTTTATAGACATAGAAATATGATCGGCGTGGAATAATATTCTTATAAGCTTATTGGATTGACACACTTACCTCTCAAGCAGAAGTAAATATGGCCAATCATGGATGAACTAGGATGAGTTGAATGAATCAATCAAATCAGGCATCTGTCGCAAAAAGGGTTTCTTCCTCTTCTCCCCATGTAATGAAGCACTGAACAGGAGATGCTGCTCGCTGTAATTAGATGTTACATACTATTTGAGACACGCATATCTAACCATCCGAAACATAAATCTGGACCATGCAGAAAAAATGAAGTGAGCAGTTACTTTTTTCTCCACATACCTTTTCCCAGCATGCACCATCAAACAGTGTATAATGGACCATGACGGCGTATAATGGACCGAACCAACAAGGCTGCCAGTGACCGTGGTAGAAAGGCAGTATTCAGAGTTGTAATTGTTAATGAGCTGTACATTTAAATGGGAACAAAATACACATAGCACAGGAAACGTTGCTGGTAAGTCTTCTGATGTCAGCGACATATTCTTTGGTGCTTTGATGTTTAAAACAAATGCATTTGTAATGGAAGTTCCTTTAAAGTTCAAAACATCCATCACTTGAATTCAGTAATAATATTTTAGAACTATGTTCTATGTACATTTTATAGCATCTAATTCTGTCTTCTAGATAATTATATCGCTAATAAGTGTCGTCATGGTGCAGGTGGGTGTGATATGGCAAAAATATCATCTCATGAGGCTTTTTTTGGACAGACAGTACATACAGTATCACGATAAACATGCTTGCTAATAAACTGCCAGGATAACATTTTATAATAATTCAATAACAATGTTTTAGTTTGACGTATCTGAATAAATAAAACGCTTACTTCAGTCTTAAGAAAGAATTAGAAAATCTACAGTTTACCATTTTGAACATTTAAATATTTACTAATGATGTGTAATTGTAATATAAAAAAAAGTTTGAAAAAAAATGATCATTTATTAACATAATACCCAGCCCCATGTAATAATGCAGGGGGTTTATATGCAGGTTGCATATAAAGTCAATTATAAACATACAAATGCAAAATATTTTAAATGTTATAATATGCCTTACCCATACTAAAGATTTTTAGTATGTATATAACGTGTGAAAATGTACTCTTGGCTTTCAGTCCCCAGAGCTCCAGAAATTGATATTCACGACTGTGTGGTGATGGACAATGCAGTGACTGTCATCTGGAGGATGCCGGTGGAGGACAGCAAGATCGACCACTACATCCTCGAGTACAGAAAGACCAACCATGAGGGTCTGGCTCGGGTCAAGGATGAGTACCAGTGGGAGATTGTGGACAACATTAAGAGCACAGAGTATACACTGACGGGTACAGACACTCACACACAGACAATTGAAGAAACGTATCACAAACCTAGGTATAAAATGTGGACTAAGATCGTTCTACAAACCTCTACAACCTTGTGAGATATTATAGTATGGTAGTATGGTCAGAGTGTTGCCACAAAATAGTAATTGCAAGGGTGCTAATAATTTTGAAATTAGTGTTGTCTTGAAGAAATGTGACTATTTAAGGGAAGAAACGTTGCTGTTTGAAAAAAAGTATCCATTATACTTTAATATACTTTATTAACATCATGTAATTAGTTTACATAGTGTATTTATAAATTTATATATTAATCTTTTTTTTTTTTTTGGTCATGTGACTGAATTATGAGTCATTGTATACTGTGCCTGAAATGGACTCACTGTATTTTATTTTCAGGGTTAAAGTTTGATTCCAAATTCATGAACTTTCGGGTTCGAGCGTGTAATAAAGCAGCAGCTGGAGATTATTCCGATCCTGTCACATTGGAAACAAGAGGTAAAAACAATAATCAGAGCAATCAAAGTAACATCTGTTAGGTAAAATGAAGCTTTAGATAAGAAGGAGGTGTGGCCTCTCTGCTTGCCGGTCACAGTGTACAAGCTAAAACTTTCTTTTTTGATTCAAACCAACCTGTATTGTACAGCATTGTGTTGAATCTCCTAGAATCAGCTGTAAATTATATGCCATCGATTTACAAGCTGCTTTAAATGTATCTTTTCACAGCAGAGTGTTAACTGTGGTTCAGGATATATACGTTTTATGAGTGATACCATTTTTTATTTTTCCGATTTTGGATTTGTACACAGCTGTCGTAATACAGTGTACACAGACATAAAAACATACAGCATTAATTACATTGCTTTTCCGCAGCGTTCAACTTCACCTTCGACTCGTCGTCCTCGCACCTGAACCTGAAGGTGGAGGAGGGCAGTGTGGAGTGGGACCCACAGGGAGGCAAAGGCCTGGACAGTAAGGTCAAAGGGAAAGAGAACAAGGGCAGGTATGTGCTCGTATTCCCATCCATCACTCTCACACTCTCACTATTGACATCTCTAGACTAATATTTCATATTTACACTCCTAAACACCTGCTGCTTCTATGGAAATCAGTGTCTAATTAGATGGATAGCTGGGTAATGATTATGTTGAAAACTCAACAAAACAAAATCATCAATAATCAGTTCAATAATTAATCATTCAATAATGACCTCAAATTTACTTTCATACATTTGATTTCCTAGGGCTGGGCAATATGATGATGCAATACTGATATTGCGATAAAATATGTCATAATACACTTTCCTGAGACATTGCGGGTACCATGATCTCTTTTTCTATTTATTTCTTTTAAACAATGGTTACAAACTGACTGAAAGCAGCTGACTTGATGGCTTGAAGCTTTTTACTGTATTAAATTTTTAAAAACTTAACATTTTACAGCTTTTTATTTCAGTGTTCATGTATATATATATATATATATATTTATACACGACCAGTCAAAAGTTTGGACACCTACTCTTTTTCATAGGTTTTTTTTTTTCTTTACTTTTGCTTTCTACATTGTAAAACATTACTGAATACATCAAAACTATGAAGCGACACGTATGGCATATACTGAATTATG
>JAQQZR010000017.1:3388964-3401237 GCA_030068235.1 Notoglanidium macrostoma
TCAACTAAGTAAAGAGAAACAACAGTCCGTCATTATCCAGTCTCTTTTAAAGTCATAAAAATAAAGAAAAACATTGATTTAGAAGGTGCGTCCAAACTTTTGACTGGTAGTGTATATATATATATAATGCACTCTTAATTAAATTGTCAAATCTAAAATGCATAATCGATTCATTTTCTCCTGTACAGTTTTAAGTAATTTATTTATTGAAATTAAAGAAAGTATAATTGAAATTTTTAAGCAACACTGTTTAACTGTCTTGTTGACAGTTTGCTATACAATATATCGTGTATCGTAGAGATGTCTCCATGTATGTTATGATATTTCTGGCATAGTTGCATAGTTGCTCGTTCCACAGAAATTAGGATTTGTATATATTATGCTTTCTTATATCTAAATGATATACTAACAGCAAACGTATTAGCATTTTATTTAGCTAAGCTTTTAGTCGCCCAGTACATACAGTTATTGTTACGGTTACATCTAGAAAGCTGTTTTTATTTTTCGTTGCTCCTTCCTTGTCGTATTTCATTAAAACGTTTCCACCCTATAGTCTGTAAATAATTCCTTTCAACCTAAATCGGTGTCATTTGTTTGTCATATTGTCGTTAAGTGGCGTAATCATGAAGAGTAAAATGTAACCCTTACCGATGCTTTTTGTCCAACATGTCCAGTGACATAGAGTCAGGAACATTACATTTAAACCTGCCAGCCAATCAGAAATGAGTATTTTCTGTACTCATAATCCAGGTTTAATGCATTTTGAATTAGATCATGGGTACAGTCTTGAGTTTAAGGCATCTGTCGGTTCTCATTATGCTGGGAAAATGGGATCATAATATATTAAAGCTCACCATTCATTAAGAATGTAGGTTCCCTTTTCATCCTCAGGTGTTCCTGGGATCTTTGTGAGGAACTTTGCAGCTAACTCTTATTCCTGTATGCGTGCCTCACTTAGGTTTTAATACATTTCCCCCGATATTTTCTTCCTTCCTGCTTCATCAGCGCAGTCTCCCAGGCATTTTTCTTTTATTCATTCTTTCCTTTTTTCACCAACAGTGCACACCTCACTAATCTGAAGAACATGACAAGGTGATCGTGTGTTTCTGGCCTTGTGGGATTTGACCCTTTAGAGCTTTACTGCAACTGTTAGCTCCCCTTAGTTCATTCTTCCAGCGTGGTGTTCAATGGGATTTGCTCTTAGCAGAAACAGACACTCTTTATAACCTACACGGGAGGAGTGGTTTGGAAAAAAGAAGACAGGGTTAGCCAGATAACCTTTAATCTTTACACCTTTATATTTAAATGCATGGACAATTAATTTGGAGAAATGTTTTTGGAAGGTTCTCTGGCTAACTTTGTTATTCTGAATCATTGAATCCCAGAGTTGCTCTGATGAGAAGTGTGTCATGTGCTAGTTCGCTGTTTACGTAGAATGATAACTGATAACACGTGTGTATGTGCTGAATCCGAAGGTCATTTCTAGATGGAGGATCTCCGTAAATACTATATTAAATGTTTGATTATTAACAAATCCTTTAGTCATGATCAGTTTCCTTCCTGCCTCCATCTATAACTGGCTTTCTTACTGACGCTCTCTTCTGGTTCTAGGGTATTCCTTCACACTTTCACACTGCTCTCTCTTAAAAGTAATGGTGGCAAGATAATATGCACAAATATACTGTACATTAGTCAGTGTTTTTGATTTCTTTGCGTCCAAAGCGGTAAACCCCCCCCGTGTTAATCTTTTTCATGCTCACATCTTTATAACTTTGGTGAGTAACCACTCTGCTAAAATCAAGACTTCATTCGTGTTTTCGCCATCAGTCATTCTGTTACGGAAAACTGGATTCATGACATGTCATTAGTGTCATCACTAACCATCACCCTCTAGTAGCGCATTAAGTACTGTATATGTGAAAGCAATAGAAGACATCTGGCACATCTGGAAGTGTTTTATTCCTCATATAGCATAGCAGTTTGCCAAGGATTACATTTTTATCCTTTTATCCATTTATAGTTACAATTAATGTTGTCCAAATAACAAATGAGTTCCTGTTAAAATGTACTATTACAGTGCGCGGACACTGTTGATTCCTTCTTTAAACATTTCTCTATAGAAAACGTTATCACGTCAATGATTAGATGACGTTTGTTCAATAACAGCTCTGTGAATTAGCGGTTACTAAAGAAAAGAAATCATACAGTATTTGAACAAGTGCATTAATATAAACCTGTGATCTGCCTTGCATCGTATATACGTAGTAAGTCCAGTTACTGATCTGTCACTACCGCTCCATGTGACACTCATGGTGTTTCCTGCATGTCAGTCATAGAACTGTCTTTTGTCATGTAAGTCATGTGACCGCGACAATGGACACACCCACGATGCCCTAGCATCTGTCGCTCAACAAAGAGAGCGGCCCAGAATTCCCTGCGGAATTCAGACATCCGTTTAACCGCGTCCTTGCATCAGACATGATGATGCACGCAGACATATGCTGCTGTTTGTTTAAAAATAAATTTGTAAACATGGCAAACTGTCACAACATCTACACCATAATGAGTATTGCGGAAATGAAAATATGGTGTTGATCACATGTTCTTAAAGGGGTACTCTGGTCTTTTTAAACCTGTACTCTATCCATTGGAACTGGATGGTATGTGTTATTACCATGGACAAGGATTTCGACTCGTTTCCCTGTGCTGAGAAAGAAAGAAAACAAACCCTCAAACTCACTTGTAATAGAAGTCTAAGATTCAGCTTTGCTAAGAAACATTTATGTGACACTTGACGGTATTTATATTTATAGTCATATATAAATCTTTATAATTCATCTACTACTCTATGAGAGGTATGGATTTGTGTTTATGGCTCACCAGGATAGTTGTGTGGGTCTGATGGCACATGGATACCAACTTGTTTTGGGAACATGTCGATAAGCAGATCCGGTGTTTACTGTTTAATTGTCACTAAATCTTTAGCTTTAGTAACACTTACTTTCATTATTGTTAGTGTTTTAGTTGAATGTTCATGATATAGCTGTGTATTGTAACACAACTAGCTATGTTTTTATTTATTGGTGTATTTAATCTATTGACTAAATTTAACATCTGCCCTTAAAATTTTATTATAAATGAGTTTCTATTCATTTCTCAGCACAGGGATCCATATTAAATGTATTCTCTGTGGTAGTTACACATACATGCTGGATAGAGATTAGGGTACAAGCATTGGACTATTCCTTTAAGGTCAGGTCATCCATTGAATAGGGTTTTGCTTTTGTTGCGTGTAACATGCGTGTTAGTTGCCTTTCTTTTCTAATCAGCCATCGCTGTCCTGTCCTGAAGCTCCATCTGCCTGCATCTCTTCTTCCATAAAAGTGCTCTTATTAACACAACTGGACTTTTCCACGTATGCCATCGCCATTTCTTTTCATTGCTGCTTTTGCGTTTGTTCTTCTCTGGCATGGCTGTTTAAGTGTGCCTTTGTGAATAAATCAGCATGCGTGTAAGTCATAGTGTTCCCATGAATCCTAGCCTGTGTGTGTGCTGTATAGACTGACTGTATTTTTGCTCCGTTGATGGTTACAGAAGTGGAACTCCATCTCCGAAAAGAGGCTCGACTGCCCGCTCACCAGCTCCGAGGGGAGGCAGAGATCGCTTTACTGGAGAGTCCTACACAGTACTGGGTAGAGAGCCTGTTACTATTTGCATTTTAATCTCAACGGCAATAAGCGTCTGATTGGTCAGAAGGTGTTCTGACAATAGTGGAAAAAGCACTGTTTTTAATATGGGATCGTTTCTATAGCAACAGCTTACCACAGGCGCCGGTATGATGGTTGCTCCACAGAAACATTTTAAAAATGTGTGTAATTTTGGCTGGACTCTCCAGTGTCATCCCTATGTAACAGTCAGAGTTAAAGCTGTAACGCACAGAGGCCTTTGCAGGCTCTGAGTACCAAGCTGCATTTTTTTATCCTAGTAACGTCAACAGTGAAAAAACAAGACTAGTGAAGGAGCAACACTTATATTGCTTCAATTCTTATAACCATTCTTATACAATGCAATACAATTCTCATACCTAGCTGTTATAATATGAGTGATAACAGGAACTAGCATGTTCTAAATGTATATATACAGTACTATGAAAAAGTCTTTTATTGTTTAGTACAAATGTTGTTATAGATATATATACATTATTACAATAAGACATTTTAGATTTTCCAACAAATCTTCCATTTGTATATATCTTCCACAAACATTATCTATCTATCTATATATATATATATATATATATATACTACTACACCATATTTTATTTTAATTGTATCATTACATTATATATATATAAATTAGCTGGCTATTTAAAATGTGTAATTCAGCATCGTTTCACATATCACACTCCTGATCACACTGTAGTGGAAAGAGGATTCACACTATTTATATTTTCCATTGCTAAAATAAACTTCGTTACAGTGAATGCTAAAAAATGATTACGTGTATTGTGCGTCTTTTTTCTGTGCTCAGGTGACACCGGTATTGACTCCGGTCAGCACTACTGGGAGGTGAAGGCCCTCAAAGACTGCAAGTCCTATAGCGTCGGTGTAGCCTATAAGAACCTGGGCAAGTTCGATCAGTTGGGCAAAACCAACACCACCTGGTGTGTCCATGTCAATAACTGGCTCCAGAACTCTTTCGCTGCAAAACACAACAACAAGGCAAAGAGTCTGGACGTGGCAGTTCCAGAGAGGATAGGAGTTTACTGTGACATAGATGGAGGTACAAATTAATCTATTCAGTGACCTGTAAAGTGTCAGGCTCCGTTTAAAGTCAGGTTAACTTCATCAGTCATTTAATTCTGGTTACATTTCCACCAGTTTGAGAACCGAATTTCTGGTGTTTTAAATTCATCATGTTTTAATTTCATGCATGTTTGGAGTACATACCAAGGAAGAGTGGAATAAAATTGGCAAATCAAAATGTGCTTAGTTGGGAAACTATTACCCCAACTTAATAAACTGGCTCGCAAAAGTTTTAAAGTGTTAGTTAAGGGCACACTTGTGCAAATGTTCCTTATAAAATATTTTAACAAGTGGGTGTAGACTTATTAAATACACTCTATTTAACCATCAAACTCGAATGTTGTATATTTAGCAATACTGGCAAAATATTCAGAACTTTTGAATTTTTATTGTGAATGTTTCACTAGTTCAAGGAAGTGAAAAAAAAACCATTTCTGAATAATGTCACTGAAATGTTAACATTTGATATTTGGATTGACTGAAGTGAACCATTAATTCGTCAACAGGAAATACCTCCATTTGTCTCCTAATAAAGTCGTGAAGCTACAGGAGATTATATCTCTGCCTGATGTACCGTTTCTAGGGCTATTGGACACCTGTAGATCGAATATCAAGTGGCTCCATTGACTCTCTAGATGTAGCACGCACATAAAAGAACACTAACAAGCCCTTTTCAAGCCTGCCTGCTTTGTACAGTATTATTCTTTTCATATCCTCTTCCAGCAGAATGACCACAGATTATATTTTTCACTTAATCTGAAGGCTCCTTTGTGTCCTTTCAATTTCAGGTCAGCTGTCGTTTTACAATGCGGAAAGCAAACAGCTGCTTCACTCGTTCAAGACAAAGTTCACTCAACCTGTTGTACCGGCCTTTATGGTGAGTTGCATCACGTGATCTATAAGCTCCTCCCCTTCTGGTCGTAATTCAGTTTCACCCAATGACAACAGTTTTAATGTGCTAATATAATGTCACTTTGTAATTACAGTGTAACTCAAGTCGCTGTAATGTAACTGTGGCTAATTGTAGTTAGCTCCTGAAACTGGAGATGCGAGTCAGTACGCTACACTACAGAAGGCACGAGCTTGGGCTATATGTAGCCGTGTAAAATTAAATCTGACCCACTTGTTCACGCGCCATTCTGTGTCCCGCGACAGAAGGAAGGTTATGTACTTCATGTGCTATTATCAGCTCTAGCACCAGGACGTTACTAGTACATATACATCTTTGAGGGACATGAGATTAAGCTTTTTTCTCTTGGGTGAAATGTACAACACGTCAAGTAAAGTATATCAACAAAAGTATATGGACACCTGATTACACCCATTTGTGGTTCTCGCCCAAACTGTTGCCACGCTTTGAAGCACACAGTTGTCTAGAATGGCTTTGAATGCTGTAGCATTACAATTTCCTTCTGCTCTTCTGTACTGATGGCAGGCACAGAGGCCACACCCCCTTTAATGAGATTGACAGACACTACACCTATCAGGCACAGAGCCTATGAGTCCTTCTCTATAGTAACCTTTGACTCAGACGTGTATTCTGTGTCTTACAGGTGTGGTGTGGTGGCCTGAGCCTGACGACTGGGCTGCAGGTTCCCAGTGCGGTTAGAAGCTTCCAGAAGGCTGAAAATGGGCTGGCGGGATCAAACAACAGTCTGAACAGCATGGCCCAGTAGTCTAAGCTCAAAAACTGTGAATTCACTGATTCAAGCCGATTTAGGACTAGCTTCCTCTGTAACCCATCTCTTATCAGCAGCAAAAAGCAACCTGTACGAACAACCCATGACACTGGACCCTACTTCCTGCTTCCTGAGGAATACATCATCCAGCACTGGAATACTGTGAAGCATCATGGAAAATGGCATCCGTCATTGGCAAGCCTAGATTTCTCCAAGATAAGGAGAGCTGCCTCTTTTTCTCTCTTTCTGTTTCTTATTCAATAAGAAATTCTAGCAGCTTTATCAGGGATTAGCTGAGTGCACTTTTTCCCCTTACTAAGTTTAGATTGAATTTGTTTTTCTTGTTTTTGTAATGATTTTTTTCTGACAACTTTATGCTGGTAAAACAGATTCTGTCCTTTACGCTTTGATTACTTTTAATGACCCGTGTACATATTTCAGTTGAGTGTCCGTATGTATATGTGTGAGTATGGTCTGTGAGTGTGAGTGACGATTACCTCACGTCTGAGCAAAGGTATTTTTCCTCGAACTCTCAAAATCCTTTTTGATTGAATTATGAAGCCTGTAGTTTTTTTACTACACCATGTTGAGGGGTTGAATATGACTGTGGAACCATGTTTGCACGACATAAACCATTTAATGCTGCTTTCCATATATTTAGGTTCTTGAGTTACTCTTCTGTTTGTACAAAGGTCTGATTAAATCCTCTTCACGAAAAACACATCTTTTAGGCAAAGGCATCATCTTGCATTAGTGCTGCTGTGTTGAAAATTTCTCTTTCCTTTAAGTTTGTTTCCTGATTTGACCTTTTTGTTTACTGTAAGTGCATATCAACAACTGTCATTTCTGTCCATTCAGTAAATTATTGATTTTCTAAAATTGTCATGTCATGCTAAACGTCTGCTTTGACCTTTAGGACACTTTCATAAAACATTATTGTAGCCGCACGCGTCACGGACGATTCTTAGAAAGCCAAAGCAAATTAATTATCATACAAGGTTTTTTTAATCAAAGCGTAACCTGGTTCAGTGTTTATCAGTACAGAGATTGACATTGCCACAGAGCTGCTACATGACCAAAGGTTTGTGGACACCTGACCATCACACCCATATGTGGGCCTTCCCTAAAATGTTGCAACAAAAGTGGAAGAACACAATTGTATCGGTTGTTTTATTACAATTTCCTTTAATAGGAACTAAGATGCTCAGACGTTCCAGTGTGACAGTGTCCCTATGCACAAAACGAGCTCCATGAAGACATGGCTTGCCAAAGGTTGAATTAGAAGAACTGGGGTGTCCTGCACAGAACTCTGTCCTTAAACCCACTGAACACCTTTTGGATGAACTGGAACGCTGACCGCACCCCAGGCCTCCTCACCTAACATCAGTATGAGCAGATTGTGAAGAAGAGATCTTGCGTGGGCGAATGACTCTTTATTACGGAAGCAGTTCTTGGGTGTAGTGTCCTGTATATATAATATCTGCAGTGTACAGGTGTGAGTATTCACTTAAGCAAGTACAGACTTAAACTGGACAGAAACTGTTTTTGGGAAGTGAGGTCTTTAGAATATCCATGGGAGACCATCCAGAAAGTGACTTCAGAGGGGTGAGAGGACCATGTTAAGACCAGGCATATTTTATACACCATAGTAATTTTTTTGAAACAAAATAATAAATGAAACTATGAACAGTTACAAGTATAATGTCATTTGTTAGTAAATTTAAAATGATAATTGTTGGCAAATTGTCGCGGTATAAGCGGAATAAAACACATTATGATATGATGACACTGGAAAATAATCTATTTTGTGTAACTGATTCTCGTCGGCTCACATCACATTGCCTCTTTATTTTAATACTTTCCTATAACTAACTACATACCCCCAAGTGTTTCATTACTTACAAATCATTCCTATGTAATGCACAAATCTTAACGTGATGTTTCTGTCAAGCATCCATGACCAACAATGTAGACAACCTAATATTGCTTGCTGCTTATCGTCACCCAATAAGCCATTAAAAAGTTCCCTAATCGCGTTTTGTTTCTGGCGCCATCTTGTGGCAAAAAAAATGGCTCCTGCGCCATCTTGTGGCAAGTAGATAGATATCTAGATGGATAGATAGATAGATAGATAGATAGCTCTAGCAACATTTTGGATTTAATTCATAATTATATATATATATTGGAATTAGATTTATTTACTCAATTTATCTACTCAAATTCCAATTGCATTTTTCATGACGAATAAACTGGCGTTATATTTGATTGAACGCTAGATATTGTTGTAGTCTAGGATATGACAAAAAAAATGTGCCTGTTGTCATGAAAATGAACCTTCACTGTCTGGTTTATGTTAGCTGTGTGAACTGCAAATTTAAAATTTCAGACCATGTAATAAGCGGCAGAAATTAATTTAGGCTAAAGGCTAAAGCGTTACTATTTTTGCCACTTTTGAAACGCATGTGCGGGATTTCCCCACAGAAACTGTTTTTCGAAACGCGTTTTTGCCATTTGTCCTATGCGACTTGCCGTCCGGCTGTGTCCTGGGAGCAACAGCAATCTCCAGAATATGAAATTATAATATAGTAAGCCTGACACCTATTACGTAACCCGGGGTAATATTGAGTAATATTACATGCTCTTCTAGTGAGTGTCAAACAGTTGAATATTTTCATGTGGAAGGCGTTGTTATTTTAAGAAATAAGTGGTGCGTTAGCTAGCTAGTCCTGGCAGTGTTTGTGCTGTGACGTGCACGCGCTTAGACAAAAAAACAAACAAACAGTTAAACAAAAGCGAATATAAAGCCTGGGTTATATAAACGTTATACTAATATGGCAGGGTAATGCATGAGATTTAATTCATGCAGTTGAGCTAAGATACTATTCAAAGTCAAACAGCCTTAACTACCATTAAGAAGAGAATATTAATTATATCTGTATGTGTGTGCGCGCGTGCGTGTCTTTGGTGTTTTCAGAGCTCCATGCAGCCATCAGCCTGGGTGTCCAAGCATGGTGAAGGAGTCAGCCTTATGGCACAGCCTGTCAGGACCACATCCAGCCAGACTCACTCATGGCCAGAGTGAACAAGACCGCAGTGCTGGTGCTGCTCCTCACAGCCAGCTCCATATTCCTCCTGTTTCAGCTCTACTACTACAGACAGCACACTAACAAGGTGAGCAAACACTACACAACACACCGAAACATCACACACTAACAAGGTGAGCAAACACTACGCGACACACCGAAGCATCACACACTAACAAGGTGAGCAAACACTACGCGACACACCGAAACATCACACACTAACAAGGTGAGCAAACACTACGCGACACACCGAAGCATCACACACTAACAAGGTGAGCAAACACTACGCGACACACCGAAACATCACACACATATATATATATATATATAACATTTTCATCTTCTGACATATCATTGACTACATATTAACTCAGATCTGAATGTTTTTTCCACATCGGGTATATACAACATTCAAATGAAGTTAAACACTCACAGAGTCCAGATGAAATAAATTGTCTTATCAATTGTTAAAAAACCTTTAGAATCCAGGCTGTCTCTGAGGACAGTGTCTTCACAGGGCAAGTGATGCAGAGAGAGGAAACAGAAATTGTTATTATTAATTTATTTGTACATTTAATTTTTTGTAACTTCAACCTGCAGTTTAAACAGGGCTAAGCACATAGCTATGATCTTCCCTTATTTCTTAGCCACGTTAGCATTGTAGTTCCAGTACAAATCTATGAAATGAAACTTGATTCGAATTTTATATGACCTGTTACTTTAATGAGTGCTCTTTCCGTAGCATGGACTTCAAGCACCGAGTGGTAAAGGTTACCTAACAGGGAAGGAGGCGCAATGGGTGAGTCGAAAGCTTAGAATAATAACAATCATTATATTAGCGTTGTCACGAGTTACCTTTCCAATACAATACTGAAATCTTGAGCATCCGCCAATTTTTACACCAAAACTACACTTTAGAATGAGTGATTTTTAACTGTGACTAATCTACAAAAAATGGTTCTTCAAATGTTCTTTAAGGATAACTTAGATAATCGCGGGTTCTTGGCTTTATGAAAGAATTCTACTTTGAATCCCTTCTGATAAGAGAACACGATGTTCTACGCAGAACCTTTCTCTAGGGGGACAACTGAAGGACGTTTAGGGTTTTATTAACATATCTTTATTTATTTATTCAAATAAACTATTCCCTCACCTCCATGTAAACTGGTTATTTACACCAGTGTAGAAATTCTTCTGTTGCACATAAAATGGTTTCCAGCTGGTTACACCTGCGCATTTATCCTCTGTTTATGTCTTGCACTGATCACAGCATTTAGTGAAAAGGTTTCTGGCCCTGGCCCATAAGTTCAGCCTGCCTGTGTTTCTGGTGGACACGGCGTCGCTGAGCCTGCTCTCCCAGGATGCCGTTCTGCTCAAGGACAGCCAGATGAAGGAGCCTCACTGCACCTTTCTGTGCACACACAGGGACTTCGTCACCTTCGGCCTCCTCGGAAACCTCTGGAAATACGATGTAAGGATTTCCGCTGTGAGAACGAACCGAATCGCGTCCGAAAAGCAGCTTGTTGTAAACACGGCTGTGTAGTTGCCTTAAATTTCTTTTTCATGCCACAATTGATTCAAAATGAAATACACCAGTCAAGGCAGTTCTGAAACCTCTAGGTGACATTTCAACTTAATTTTGTGAATAAACGTACAACAAAACAGACCCGAGTGATCACCAAACTAAAACCTGTCCACCGTAGTATTTTTGTGGAACAGTGTAAATGTGCTAACTCTCCCCTCGTTCGTCGCTCACTCAGGCTGGCCTCCTGGAGGCTGCAGAGGAACGCGGCCTGGAGCTGCTGGAGATCAGGGGTAAAGACCCCAGGCTGGTCAGCATGGACGACCTGTCGGGCCGCGACATCCCCCTGCACCTGCTGTTCCGCTTCAACGGCCGCCTGGTGCATGTGATCGTTCTGTACGAACGAAGCGGGAACTACCTGTGGCACGGGCCACTCAGGCTCCGAGGCAATATGGATCGCACCTTCGCTCCGTTCAGGCACCTGGAGTTCGGGCGCTACGCAGGAGCCTACAGCAGGTACTCAGTGTTTGGGACTGGAATCCTGGATCATGTACGGTTATAGCGTAAACAGGAATCTTTCAGCAGCTGTCCTCCAAATTCTCAGCTTCTCCACTGAGAAAACTTAAAGAAGTTGTGGAATATGGAACATTAAAATGGAAGAAAAATAGCAAAGGTTTAGGAACAATTACCCCGTCTGCGTCACGTAGCAGTGGTAGCTCAGTGGTTAAGACGTTGGGCTGCTGATCGGAAGGTTGTGAGTTTAAAAAAAAAAAAAAAAAAGATTAATTCCTCAATTTCAAATGCTTCTGTGTTTACTTGTGTTCCAGGCCAGATCTTCTTCTGACCACACTCGATGGGCTTGACGTTCGGATCCCCAAAAACTTCTCTCGCTTCCAGAACGAACATTCCAGCAGTCGCTTCCTGGAGTGCAGGTTTCGAGAGGCAGCAGCCTTTTACCAGGTTCATTTCAGTAATATTTCTGATTTCTGTTTTTATTCAGCATGCAAAACTACTCTTTACTAATATTAATGTCCCTTTAGCAAAATAAAAGTAACGTTTTACATAGCAGTTTATGAATGCACTAATATTTAGTTGTTTTGGGAAATCATAATATACAGGGAGTGCAGAATTATTAGGCAAATGAGTATTTTGGCCACATCATCCTCTTCATGCATGTTGTCTTA
>JAQQZR010000017.1:3405534-3426117 GCA_030068235.1 Notoglanidium macrostoma
CTGCCCAGGGTGTACCCCGCCTCTCGCCCCAAGATGCTGGGATTGGCTCCAGCTTCCCCGCCACCCAGACGGATAAACCACTATAGATAATGGATGGTTTTCATCAGTGTAAATAGCGTTTATATTTTTTTGAGTGAGGTACAAAAGCTGTTTGTGTCCTGGTCATATCAATAGAGAACCTCTTGCGCTCATACGCTAAAGACCGGATTGCTATTATACAAGATATAATTAAGTTCTATCTATTAGTTCTAATAGATGGTTGTTTAGATGGTTGCTCATGAGAAGAAGTGAGCATGTATGATTGATGTGATGTGCTGAACAGTCAACAAGAGGGTGATGTTTGCTAATGTGGATTTATCTGCCATTCAGGTGCCTGTATAAGTTCTTACTATAGAAACAACATATTAGATTAAGGGCATTAACACAAACCTTGCCAGAATTACTAATAAACTACTAGAATTGGTGGCGTTAGAGTGATGATTAATTTTCTATATCAATCAACAATCAATCATCTGACCATTCAGTTCTCCAACACCACTACAAAATCTTGCCGGGCACATTCCCGAAGGAGGGACTGGCCATGGGGCACTTTAGAGCCAAAAGCATCTCTCATTGTGCAGTGACTGCATTAGATAAGTGTGTCCTGAGGACAGTGTGGCAGAGATATACAGATTACAGTTCTACTGCTGGACCCCAACCATTTTGGAGCTCAAAGTCTTAAACTATGAAACTATCCATCAGTCTGAGGTTTCTAGAAGTGTTTGCTGAGCTTGTCTGGAAACCCAGATTAAAAGGGATTTGCACAATCTCCATAATGACTAAAACCACTTCAGAAATGGTGCAGATTTCCAGTTTGGGTTATTCTCTTAAACAGCCACCACTATGGTTAAACAGTGGTGACTGTTTAATGGGGCGGGTCAGTGACCATAACTTCAAACTTATCATCTATTGCTCTTCTGTGTGGCTTCAAGGAGGTGTATTAGTTCAGAGTCCAAAAAGCAGAATGATAAGACTGTTACATTTTAAAACCTTAAGTCTGCCCAGTGCGCTGTAATAATCCTACTGAGATTAAAGCTAACATGTAAAGTTTTTTCTTATGTGCCAATCCAGGCAAACAGTTAACTATTTGGCCTCAAAGTTCCAAAATCTCCAGAATGTTGGGAATTGAAAGTAGGTTCCAAATTAGAACCAATAAGAAAATAACCGGGAACCGGGTACCCAATTTTTCTTTTTTGAATTTCAGTTCAGCTAATCGGTTATTAAACACTACATATCTGCAAGGATGTGAATGAGGACATGTTTTATGTGAATACATCATGCTGAGACGTAAGCTAGCATACCTGACAACACTGTGAAAGATAGAAAGTGAATGGTCAAAAGGGTAGTTTCACGTTAATAAAGAAAACGACAACAACTGACACACATTTGAATCTATTCTTAACCCTCTCTATGCTCCATAGTGACCATGAATGGCCTGCTTGTATTTCACTGGAATTTTAATATATATAGATGTTATAAAATATGTATTAGTATCATACTAAATTACAACTCATGACATTTCAAATGCTGCATTGGTCTAGAAGTTTCCTAGGGTAGAGAGGGTTCAATTACAGGACTGTTGCAGAATACAGATATTTTTTGTTATCTAAATATTAATCAGCCCTTTTTTACCTTTATGGAACCGAAATGGGGAACCGTAACCGATAAACAGAACCAGAGCCGGAATTGATCAAATTCAAAGGATATCCAACCCTACAGATGACTGGTGACCGCCCGATCAGTCTCAAATATAAGCCATTATGTCCCGACAAATTTACTCTCATGCGCTGCTTGATGGTTCACATCACTCACGCAGCAGCACAGCTACACATATGAGTCATCGACATGGACGTTCTTCAATCAGACACTTAAAAAACCATCACCCCGCTATCAAAGCTAGCAAAGGCAAAGCGGGCAACCTTTCCATTAAAGAAAAGTTACAGAAATGTTTGTTTATGTTGTCAAATATAGTTCTTAGAAAGAAAGGAAGTCAGAAGAGTCAGGTCAGACTTTTAATAAATTGGAATCGGCCAAGAAAATTGCAATCGGTGCTCCTTTAGTTTTAATAGACAGTTGATTATCCTGATCTAGATTAGCTTCTAAGTAGACATGACCATGTACAATAACTAATGTGGATTGTGAAATAATGCGTTAAGTTCATTGGAGCCTGTGGGACCATTGGGGATAAAGTTCAGTGTGCCATGGGCTTTATTTGCTCTTTGTGGTGGATTGCATGAATGCATATATGTATATATATGTATTTGTGGTATCTCCCAAGCCGTTCAGTCCCTCTCTCTAGTTCTGAAGGTGAGCGTGTGAGCTGAGAAGCCTGATCATCCTTCCGTCGTGAGTACTTGTGAAAGAGCTGCTCTTTGCTTTCTCCTCCTGCTCGCTCTGAACCAGAATCTGCTGTATGTAACAGCGGGGAAGATTCTCATCTGGCCAGGAGAATTCAGCCACTGGTTTAATGTCAAAATCATCATAGACGAGCTTATAGCGAGAGGACACAATGTGACCGTTGTTACCCAGAGTGCCACACCGTCTGTAAATACAGCTCAGTCTCGTGGCTACAATGTGGAGATCATACAGGTGCCGCACACAAAGCAGGATGTCATTAAGGGCTTGGATAAGTTTATGAACTACTGGATATATGATGTGCAACATGACAACATGATCCAGGCTTCTCTGAAGATGAAGGAGATCATTGATCTGATGACAGAGCAGAATCGAGCACTATGCAGGGAGCTTTTTGCACGTGAAGATTTGCTGGAGAAGTGGAGAAAGGAACAGTTTGACGTTCTTCTGACAGACCCCATAAATATGTGCGGTGATCTCCTGACTCTGAAGCTGAACCTGCCATTTATCGTCAGTCTGAGGTTTAGTTTTGGGAGTTCTATGGAGCGACTCTGTGGGAAGTTGCCAGCACCTGCCTCTTATGTGCCTGCAGTCAGATTGAGCTACACAGATCTTATGGATTTCCCACAAAGAGTGAAAAACCTGCTGTTTAATCTCTTTCAGGATTTTCTGTTTGCACTTCTGATGTGGTCAAAGTGGGATCCTTTGTATACAGAGGTCATGGGTAAGTGAGGAAATGAGTATCACTTTGTGTTATTTTATGAGTATTTAAAACTTTTGAGCAAATCTATCAAAGGGAAATAAGTTCCTGAAAGTGTTTTTGTGAAATTTTAGCACCATTTCTAGCCTCTCACTTTACATTACGTGCCAGTCTTGGTGACTACACAGTTTTAAAGGTCCTTGAGGACGAGTATACATGAAGAATTGTAGATGAAAAGGTAAGGAGGCTTTCGTGTAGCCTGTATGAATGTGTGATGTGAATAATGTGCAGCATTCTGATTTCATTTTACACAGCATAAACCTTTCACGCATTTATTTATCTGTCATTCATGATAATTCTGTTTAAATATCATAGACTCTACTCTAGTTACACAGTGGACTGGGTGTAGCATGATTATTTCCTCATAGTAATTGATTTTCACGTTATTAGTGATAAAGGTGTAGGCTGTGTTACTTGATACCTTTCATCATAAAACCTGGAGCCATTAGATTAAAACGTTCAAAGGTATATTTTATGAGATGCTTGTTATATAAGCAGTAAAGCACCTGGGACATGCTATTGTAAGAAAATGATCAACGATTTAAAGTAATAGTAAATAAGTAAAGTTATTGACTTTACTCAATGTAAAGTGGAGATAGCACCCCAACGTTGATTATTTTTATAAAACACATCCTGTAAAAAACATATTACTGAGAAATCATAACATACTGTACCTCTTTACCACTTTTCTGACACTGACACTGGAGACTCCTTATATAAATGTTAAATAAACCAGAATATACAGGAGAAAATGACATAAAACTACACAATGTCAATGATTATATGTTTGTAATCGGTTAATATGGTGTGTCTGTCATGCAAGTGCTTAAAGTGAACATTTTTACAATAGAAATGATAACATATCCAAACAAAGCTGCAGTTATAGAATATTAATCAGCACCTCGTTACCAGTCATTTTCCATAAGATGCACTTTACAATGAAAAACACTTCAGAAATGGCACAAATTCGCCTGGTTTGTAATTGATACCAGTTTGGGTTATCTGTTAAACAGTCAACGCTGGTTCAACAGCAGTGACTGTGTAACAGAATGGGTCCGTGAGCCCTGTCTTAAACTTGTCATGCATCACTCTACCCTCTGGTTTCTAGGAAGTGTGCTAGTTCAGAGTCCAACAATCTTAAATCTTATTTCTTGGCAGTGTGGTGAGATTTAAAAATTACATATAAATCTTTTTTAATGTGCTGATGAAAGCAAATGGTTAAGCATTTGTCCAATGTGTCATATCCCATACAAGCACCTTCTTACCTACAAAAACTGAGATATTATTAAACATGCTAGTTTTGGACTTTTTTTTGTTTGTTTTTAGCAGTGTAAATAGCATTTATATTTTTTGTGAATGGGTTACAAAAGCTGTTGGTGTCCTGGTCATAGCAATAGAGAACCTACTGTGCTCATACGGTAATGACTGGATTGTTGTTATACTAGGTATAACTAGGTTATATCTGTTAGTTCTAATAGATAGCTCGTTAGAGTAGCTCAATAGAAGAAGTGGGCGTGTATAACTAATCTGGATTTATAAATGATGAGTTAAGGAAGCACCACCCTTCTCATCAGGTGACATTGTTCAGTGCATATCCAGCCCCCCGTTAGGGATAATGTTCAACCTACCATGGTCTTTATTTGCCCATTATATTGGATTGCATGCTTCTGGAAGGCATATTTATTAATTCTGGTCTCTCATAAGCCATTCAGTCACTGTCTCTAAGTCTGAAGGTGAGCGTGTGACCTAAGAAGCCTGATCATCCTGTCATCATGAGTGCATGCGAAAGAGCTGCTCTTTGCTTTCTCCTCCTGCTCGGTCTGAACCAGAATCTGCTGTATGTAACAGCAGGGAAGATCCTCATCTGGCCAGGAGAATTCAGCCACTGGATCAACATGAAAGTCATTGTAGACGAGCTTATAGCGAAAGGACACAATGTGACCGTCATTACCCACAGTGCCACACCGTCTGTAAATGCAGCTCAGTCTCGTGGCTACAATGTGGAGATCATACAGGTGCCGCACACAAAGCAGGACGTCATGAATATGTTGGATAATTTTATGAAGTACTGGATGTATGATGTGCAACATGACAACATGATCCAGACTTCTCTGAAAATCAAGGAGACCATTGACATAATTACAGAGCAGAATCACGCACTATGCAGGGAGCTTTTTGCAAATGAAGATCTGATGGGGAAGTGGAAAAAGGAACAGTTTGATGTTCTTCTAACAGATCCCATGTATATGTGCGGTGATCTCCTGGCTCTAGAGCTTAACCTGCCATTTATCATCAGTCTGAGGTTTAGTTTTGGGAGTTCGATGGAGCGACTCTGTGGGAAGCTGCCAGCACCTGCCTCTTATGTGCCAGCCGTCAGCTTGAGCTACACAGATATGATGGATTTCCCAGAGAGAGTGAAAAACCTACTGTTTAATCTCTTTCAGGATTTTCTGTTTATGCTTGTGACTGCAGTCAAGTGGGATCCTTTGTATACAGAGCTCAGTGGTAAGTCAAGATACCTATCATTTATTTGTTGTAAAAGAAAACCTAGGTTAAGATACAGCTTTCTGTGTCTACCCTTTAAAAATGCTGGTTTAGCTGCACTATCTTTTTCATTTTTCATCTGGGCTGCATAGTTAATTTTCTTTTTTGGAATAGTTTATAGATGATCCCAATTCTACCTGGCTCAGCTGCGAATCAGCTTGTTTAGATAGGATCGCTTTGCAGAATTTATTATACAGCTTGCCAAGGAACGTAGCAACACTAATTAAAGACATTGTGGTCTTAAAGGATATGTTGGACATCTGGTGTAAAGTCAGGAAAATGGAAGGTACAGTAATTGCTTTTATTTGTTAACTCCTATTCACGAAAATTCTGACTTCCAACCTGGCCTTCAGGCCGAGCTTGCCTATTGGAGCCACAGGGGTATCAAGGTTGTTTGGTACATGGTTCAAGGAGGTTCATAGTCTGTTCATAGTCAAAGTCTGAGTCATAGTCTGAGTTTTGGACTAAGTGTTAATCTGCTGTTGGTTCATTTTTTCATTGTTTATGGAGTTGTCATCATGTCCAGTAGTTTAATGTAATTCGTAAATGTTTTCTACATCTGATTTTCGCTACAGAGACCACTATTGCACTGTTCTCGGAAAGGTATTTTGGCCATTTGGATCACTGATAAATCTCCTACTCTACTCTCAATCAGTGGATATTTCTCTTCATCTTGAGCATCATATGATGTCATCAAAGAATTCAGTTTAAGAGGATAATGCAATCTCATAAAAGTTGATCTTGAAGACTCCGTCTTGGAGCTAATAGATTATAAAATCCTCTCAAGGTATTCTTTAAGTGGTGTTTTTTATGTAAGCAAAACACTTGGGGAATGCTAGTATAAGAAAATAATCAAGAAGGGGGCGATATTTGTTAATCTGCATTTATCTGCTATTCAAGTGCCTGTGTAAGTTGTTACTATAGAAACAATTACATATTAGAATAATGTTTAATGGACGGGTCAGTGAACATACCCTTACATTTTAAAACCTTAAATCTGCCCAGTGTGCTTTAATAATCCTGCTGAGATTAAAGCTAACATATTAAGGTTTTTTTATGTGCCAATACCAGCAAATGGTTAACTATTTGGGCTTCAAAGTTCCAAAATCTCCAGAAAGTTTTCCAGTTACCTACTCATGCAGTGATAAAACCATTGGCCCTGAAGAAAGTCAGTCAGCTGTGTCATATATCAACCAATCATCTGTTGTATCTACAACAACTGAGACATTGTTAACAAACTTGTTTTAGCATTTTTTTTTTTCTAGTTTGTAGTAAATGAGTGGGTTACAAAAACTCTTGGTGTTCTGGTCACAGCATAACAAGACTCTCAACACAATAGATTAAGAGACTATTACACTCATATGCTAACGACTGGATAAATGTTATGAAAAGTGCTTAGAGTTAGTTCTAATTCAAGATGCATTGATCAATGGCCAGTGACCAGAAATGACCAGTTTTCATCTTAACCAGGCATGACTGGTGACTGGCTGATCAGCTTCAGATATATTCAATTATGTGCCATCAAATTTACTCTTATGCACCACACAGTGGTTCCTGTCACACACACAGCTGCGGAGGAACAACCTCAAAAACATTTGGACCAACAACCTTATTCTATCAACAACAAAAAACGATCACGTCACTGAACATGCCCAATTACAAGGGTCTAGGGAAGGCAAAGTGGCTAAAATTAAAGCTCACAGGAGCGCAAAGCCAGTCAGTGAGAATTATCCATTAAAAGTTATTCAAAATCTTTGTGTATGCTGGCAATTATATTTCATAGAAAGAAGGAAAATTGGAATCAGGCAAAATCAGAATTGGAAGGTCAGGATTTAATGGAAGGTCACTGGTTTAATGTCAAAGTCATCATAGACGAGCTTATAGCGAGAGGACACAATGTGACCGTCGTTACCCAGAGTGTTACACCGTCTGTAAATACAGCTCAGTCTCGTGGCTACAATGTGGAGATCATACAGGTGCCGCACACAAAGCAGGATGTCATTAAGGGCTTGGATAAGTTGATAAACTACTGGATATATGATGTGCAACATGACAACATGATCCAGGCTTCTCTGAAGATGAAGGAGATCATTGATCTTTTGACAGAGCAGAATCTCGCACTATGCAGGGAGCTTTTTGCACGTGATAGTAGACAGTAGAGCAAATTGTCCATGCCATCGTGTGGGAGGGACTTAGCAATTTTTTCCTACTCATTCTTCCAAAAACATTCTAAATCTGCCACAATTGTGAGGTCATTTCCTGTGCACAGCCTGCCTCAGGTTACCCCACAGATTTTTAGTTGGATTCAGGTCTGGGCTCCGGCTCAGCCATTCAGTACAATGATTTGAACGTTTTTCAGTCAAGCCATTCCTTTGTTGATTTGGATGTGTGGTTTGGGTCATTGTCATGGTAAAAGGTGAAAGCCCTTTTCATTTTCAGCTTACTAGCAGATGAATTGACTGGTATTTGTAGCTTTTCATGCTTTCCTCCACCTTGATAAAAGCCCCAGTTCTGGCTGAAGAAAGGCAGCCCTAAAACATGATGCTGCCACCACCGTGCTTCACCATGGGGATGGTGTGCTTTTGATCATGTGCTTTTTTGTTGCAAGCATATCTTTTGAAATTATGGAATTATTCCACCTTTTGGAATTGGTTTCATCAGACTACAACACATTTTGCCACATGGTTTAGTATGACTTAGTTGGGTTTGGATGTTTTTTGTGAGCTTCTCTATAGCCACCCTACCCCATAGCCCAGACATGTGGAAAATATGACATTGTTTTCAGAGTAATCAGTGCTTGTCAGATGTTCCTGCAACTCCTATAATGTTGATGTAAGACTCATGGCAGCTTCCCTGCTAAGTATCTGTAAATTTTGGAGGGACGTCCTGTTCTTGGTGATGTCAATGTGGTGCTCCATTTTCTCCACTTGTTGATGATGGCCTCTATAGTGTTCCTTGGTATATCTAATGTTTTGGAAATTTTTTACACCCCTGTCCTGATCAATATCTTTCAACAAGTGAGATACTATACAGGTTTTGTAAGCTCTTCGAGGGCCATGGATTCAGCAGTCAGATGAAACCAAGATGATGTAAAGAAGATCCTTCAGAAACAGCTAATCTTTGTTTGGGGCTAAGCAGAATAGTTTCATTTATGACATCTTTATGATAATTACTTTTTAACATGAGACTGAATGAGAGTGAATGCGAATGAGGTTCCATTTGAACACAACTACATCCCCAAGGGTATAAAATGGTGTACACTGGCTTGGGCAATCAGGTTATTTTAACTTTATTTTTACATACTTTTTAATTTTACCTAATTTAGTCCAGTGTATATAATATAATTTAGTCCAATGTGTCCTATTCCACCTTTTGTATCTACAACAACTGAGTTTTGTAATTGAACATGTTTTGGCCATGTCTAGTTTCTAGTAGTCTAAATACCAATAATTTTGTGAGATGGTTACAAAATCTTTTGGGGAAAGAAAAAAAATGATATACTGTGCGATGTAAGAGACTTTCAACCCAATAGTTGAAGAGACTATTACGCTCATACGCTAAGAACTGAATTAACACTATACAAGGCACATATAGCATAATTAGAGTTAATTCTAAAATACAGTTGATCCACATGGGAGAGTAAAGAAATACATACTTTTTAATTTTACCTAATTTAGTCCAGTGTATATTATATAATTTAGTCCAATGTGTCCTATTCCACCTTTTGTATCTACAACAACTGAGTTTTGTAATTGAACATGTTTTGGCCATGTCTAGTTTCTAGTAGTCTAAATACCAATAATTTTGTGAGATGGTTACAAAATCTTTTGGGGAAAGAAAAAAAATGATATACTGTGCGATGTAAGAGACTTTCAACCCAATAGTTGAAGAGACTATTACGCTCATACGCTAAGAACTGAATTAACGCTATACAAGGCACATATAGCATAATTAGAGTTAATTCTAAAATACAGTTGATCCACATGGGAGAGTAAAGTTTTAGAGTCATTACAAGCTGTTGGAATGTGTGCGGAGGCACCACCCTCCTCACCAGGCCATATTTGCTCGACGTATATCCAGCCCATAACTGGGGATAAAGTTCAACGGACTGTGTTCCTTTATTGTCCTTTGTAGTAGATTGTTATTGTGGTGCGTTCTTTGTGTGAGTTCAGATGCCTGATCATCCTGTCATCATGAGTGCATGTGAGAGAGCTGCTCTTTGCTTTCTCCTCCTGCTCGGTCTGAACCAGACTCTGCTGTATGTAACAGCAGGGAAGATCCTCATCTGGCCAGGAGAATTCAGCCACTGGATCAATGTCAAAGTTGTCATAGACGAACTCATAGCAAGAGGACACAGTGTGACCATCGTTACCCACAGTGCTACACCGTCTGTAAAGACAGGTCAGCATCCAGGCTACAATGTGGAGATCATACAGGTGCCGCACACAAAGCAGGACATTATTGACAACATGGATAGGTTCATGAAGTACTGGATATATGACATGCAAAATGACAACATGATCCAGACCTCTCTGAAGCTCAGGGAGATGCTTGATCTCAGTGCAAAGCACAACCATGCACTATGCAGGGAGCTTTTTGCCCGTGCAGATCTGCTGGGGAAGTGGAGAAAGGAACAGTTTGACGTTCTTCTGACAGACCCCATAAATATGTGTGGTGAACTTCTGGCTGTGAAATTGACTCTGCCGTTTATCGTCAGTCTGAGGTTTAGTTATGGGAGTTCTCTTGAGCGACTCTGTGGGCAGCTGCCAACACCTCCTTCCTACGTGCCACCGGTTGGTGTGGGCTACACAGATCAGATGGATTTCCCACATCGGATGAAAACGATATTGTTTAATCTCTTTCAGGATTTTCTGTTCACATTTTTAACTGTGACGAAGTGGGATCCTTTGTTCACAGAGCTTATGGGTAAGTGAAGAACCCAGTGCCCATTGTTAAGTGTGCCGTTTTAAGTTTGAGTTTTTGTTGTTGTTTTATCTTATTCAGTATAAGACGGAACACAACCCCATAAAGTTATTTCTGCAAACTCATCAAAGTAAAATGATTTCCTGAAAGTGCTTTTGTACTCACAGGGAGTGTTCTTGCACCAATCCTAGTCACTCACGTGTTAGAGGAGACATATTATACCCCTTTTCCAAAAGTTGACACAGTTCCCGAGGTCTTAATGTCTGTGACATGCTTTGATCAAAATACCACAAGGATAAAGCACCACAGCGCCCTTCTCACCTTGTCTCAACAGCCCTGGTCAGAAAGGATGGTTTGAGTCCTTTAAATGATGATGAGCCACTGCTCACTCCACCCCCCCTTCCATGGGGTGTGCCAACGTGCAACGGCTTTGCCCTACCATAGCAACTAGAAGCCTGCATGCCAGGTCAGGTTTCTGCTCATTCTAGCAGCGACATGCACACTAACGTACATTCCCACAATCTGCAAGGCGTGCCCATCTGCCACATTACAGATGTACATAAGCCCTTGCAAAACATGCTAATCCGCATCCGTAATTCCTACAACCACGCTCTCATTTTACTCTTACATTATTTAAGAGTGTTAATAAGATAAGGTTCGTCTTGCAGACATTCAACTAACAAACTAATAGTGTTAATTGTATTGTGGATCCTGCAGGAAGTAACAGCAATAACTTTCTAAAATTAGCATAAGTCTTTTACCTCAGCTGTTAGCGTTAGCTAGGGCCAAATGGCCAAAGAAACACGTAGCATAATTATTTTTCAAGTGCTTACATTTCCCTCGTCTGCAGTTTTGCCATGGACAGTTGGTATTGAGCCTTCTTTTACGAACAATTTTGTTGCCAGTCCTACTTTGTACTGGCCCAGACTGGTAAAGCAGTCAAATACAAAGTGGTTAGAATCCACTGAGCTCTTCTGTCCTCTTAGGCTACGGGTCGATGTACCAATGTATGCTGCTCTGTGCAGCTGAGAACAGTTCCCATACTTAGCTCGCTTTGACTTAATGCTAGAAGGTCTGGTGTTGCCAGAGAAAAATAATTATGCCTCTAGTTTTCAAGCCATGGGTGGATATTCCCAGATGGGAAGTGGTGTAATCCTAATGAGCACCCCTTTTGACATAAGAAGGGAAATCAAATCAAGGTCCTCTTGAATCACATGGCTCGTAATGTAGGCAGCCCAAATGAAAATTACTGGCTTGTCTTATTTCAGAGTTTGTGGGTTGGAAGGCAACCAGATACCCGGATGTACAGTATGTATGCGAGACTGACAAAGTAAGTTATTTTTCCCTAATAATGCCCCTTTTAGGTTTTGGAGGAAAAATATACATTTTCAGACAACTTAAAATAAGCATGAAAAATTGTAAAGGAAGGAAGTAGTACTTAATATGTATGTAATACTGCATAATGTGAATTATGTTCAGCATTCTGCTTTGATTTTATGCATCATGATATGCTTTCATGCATTTAGCCAGCACTACTGATAATTCAAGTATCACATGGTCTCTAACCTATTTACACAGTGGACTGGGTGTTGCATGGCATTTTCTCCCTCCCACCCCTCCAGCATTACTGATTTTCACATTGTTAGTGGTGAAGGTGTAGGTCATGTTAACACTGCTTATTATAAATCTTGGTGTGAATAAATTGATTGAATGAATCATTCTTTTGTCAAAATATTCATTGGATGTGAGAAAAAATGCTTGTAAAGCTGCCAGTCATGTAGTGTTCAAAGGCATCCTTCATGTAGAATCCATGAAGCAATGAATAAAACATTTCGGAGTGTGCTATTATAGAAAAATAACCAGTGACAGGGTTGTGTACTGTAACCTGACATGAAGCAGAGTTACTGTTACCATTACTAAAGTTAGTTAGCTCTTATACCATGGCAATTTGCCAGCTTTTTATCCATCTACAGTTACTTTTAATGTTGTGGAACATCCACAAGAGGACCAGTTATCCAGTTATCCCATTCATTGTAGCAGCTATAAACAGTAGTTCCATCACTAGCCTCTCTTTTTCAGTCTTAAATTTAATAAGAAAATGATCCTGTGTCCTGAAGACTTTCCGGCAACCAACCTGTAAACCGGCAACAGGGTCATGGGCTCCCAAGGCTCATTGACGTGCGTGGGGAGTGGAGGCTAACCCGTCTGGTCCGATCCCACAGAGGAGCTACTGTAGCACAAATTCTTGAAAAAGTTAATGCTGTTTATTGCAACTTGCTGCATATGGGGCTGCGAAGCTGCAGACCAGCCAGAGTGCCCATTCTGACCCCTGTCCTTCACTGAAAGTGCCTACAATGGTCTGATGAGTCACGCTTTGTTTTACATCAAATTCCGCAGAGCTTAATCCAATCGAGCATCTCTGAGATGTATTGGACAAACAAGTCCGATCCATGGAGGCCCGAACCTCGCAGCTTACAGGACTTAAAGGATCTGCTGCTAAAGTCTTGTTGCCAGATACCACAGAACGCCTTCGGAGGTCTTGTCGAGTTCATGCCTCGATGGGTCACAGCAGTTTTGGTGGTACAAGGGGGACCTTGACAATATTACACAGGTAGCTTTAACATTATGATGATTAGTGTAGATTATGTGGTGCATCCACAAGCCCCTGTGAATGAGTTATATAGTATAGAAACAATAACATATTTGAGCATGCATGTTGATAAAAACCTGTCATTTGAATTATAGCTTTACTATTGTCAGAATTGTTTAATTAATCAACACCTTTTGACCAGTCAGAATTGAAAATTCAACAGCACTGTGGTGTAATGTACACACATGTGTTGTCTGTTGTCAATAAGCAAGGTTCGCTAAAAGACCTTTTGGATGAAAGCATAACTAATCCATTCATAGAGATTAATTCCAGAGTTTCTGTGTATAATCATAATTTCATTAATAATTGTTTTCCAACTCCACTCGTAAAACCGGAGGATCTTATCTATGTCATGATGACACAGCAGGAATTTGGTATAAGAGGTCAAAGTTTTGTTCACACTACAACTGTGGTGGCTTGTGCAACTTTGGAGGACCCGTTTTCTTTTTATTGGTTCTTCTTTCATTGAGCCATTAGTCACGTGCTTATTCTTATGTTTGCTGTGTACGCTAAGATACCTGATACCTGATACTCATTCTGAGCCATTATGAGTGCATGTGAGGGAGCTGCTCTCTGCCTTCTCTTTGTGCTCGGTCTGAGCCAGTGTGTGACAGCAGGGAAAATCCTCATCTGGCCTGCAGAATTCAGCCACTGGCTCAACCTTAAAGCCATCATAGATGAGCTCATAGCAAGAGGACACAATGTGACAGTTGTTACCCACAGTGCTACGCCATCTGTAAAGACAGATCAGTCCCTGGGCTACAATGTGGAGATCATACAGGTGCCCTACACCAAACAGGATATTGTTGATACCTTGGACAGAGTGTTAAAGTACTGGACGTATGACCTGCCGAATGACAACCTGATCCAGGGTTTTCTAAAGATTAAGGAGATTGTTGACATCACCACAGAGCAGAATCAAGTAATGTGCAGGAGGCTTTTTGCACGTGAAGATCTGTTGGAGAAGTGGAGAAAGGAACAGTTTGATGTTCTCCTGACAGACCCTATGTATATGTGTGGGGAATTGCTAGCACAGAAACTGAATCTGCCGTTTATCATCAGTATAAGATTCAGTTTTGGAAGTGTTATGGAGCGTCACTGTGGGCAGCTGCCAGCACCACCATCCTATGTCCCAGCGGTTGGCCTGAGCTACACGGATCACATGGATTTTCCGCAGAGAATGAAAAACTTTTTGTTCACTCTCCCTCAGGACATACTGTTTAAGTTGTTCCTCATGGTGAAATGGGACTACATCTATGCCGAATTCCTAGGTAAATGAAATGTTTGATACATTTAATTTTATGTCCAGGTTTAGAAAATAATGCATGTATAAAGAAACAAACAAAAATAACAGCTCAATTGTCATCATCAGCATCATCAAGATACTTGTTTAACCACCAAATTACAAAACAAAAAAAAATACAGCAAGCACGTTAGCAAAAATTATTATATTACACAATTATGTTTAATAATCACAATGTCTACTTCCTGGACTTGATAATAAAGTTGATGTGAAAACAGGGGTTTTGAAAATCTAATCCTGGCAATGTGAAAGAAATTCAGTCAGGTGATCTCCTTGCCTTGGCACCTTTCCAGCAACCACCATAAAAAGGCTATGTTAAATAATATCAAATAGTACCTTAGTGGAAAGAACTGTTCTGACCTTTGTTCTAAAGCATTTGTTCATTACAGCCTGCTTTGAAAGTGTCAGGTAACTCAAGACAAACAGAAGGATTTATCTTCTAAAGTTACAGCCTCAAATATTCACTGATAGAAGTGCGTGCTTCATGCTAGGTCATTCATTAACCATGCATAGAGCAAAACTTGTTAGAAGACCAACTTGTTGAAACCTGATATTCTTTAAGCTGGCCCAGTGTAGCAAGAGGCTTAATCGACATTTCATGTCATACAATGATGAGAAACAGATCTTGTACCTGCTTGGTAATTTTGCTGCTGAGCTTGACTGAAATGGTTCACAGCGGTAATGTACTGGTGCTTCCTGGTGAATACAGTCACTGGCACAACATGCGCTCAATTGTTGAGGAGCTCCTGGACCGGAACCACAGCGTGACCGTTCTCACACACTCTGCCTCACCTACAGTGAAAAAGACTGAAAAGGATCGGTTCAAATTCATGTCTTTTCAAGTTAACATGGATCAAGAGGAAGCAGACAGCGTTTCACAAAATCTTATCAATCTCTGGTTGGATCAAAACACTACCGGCTTTCAGAAGCTGGCCTCGTTTTGGAACGTGATGTCCGGGATGTCGCATTATATTCAGGTTTTGTGTGACAGAATGTTTAAGAGAGATCTCATGACTTTGCTGAAGGAGTCCCACTTTGATGTGCTTCTGTATGACCCCATGATGCCATGTGCAGACCTGCTGGCGGATGTTCTTGAGTTGCCCTTTGTGATGTCTATCCGGGTGACTTTTGCCAATACTCTCGAGCGGCTCTGTGGGCAGATGCCCGCGCCACCGTCTTATGTACCTGCAGCTGCCACTCAGGGGTATCTCGCTGATCACATGGGCTTTACAGAGCGATTAGAGAACATGCTACTATACATAGGACACACAGCAATGATCAGACTTCAGACAATGTTAACCTATGATAAACAGCTCACCATAATTGCTGGTAAGGTGTAATATAGCTGCTTTTTATTTATTCCAACTTATCAACAGGTTTGTCCTAAATTTCATACATACATAAATTTCAGTTGTATACAAAATACAATTCTCAATGAAGAGGGAAAGCAACATAATCAGACTTGAGGTTCAAAGCGATCCCATGAATTTGCTGAGGTCATTTACATTCGACACTGTAGGGGTTGGACAACTACTAATCGTTACTAGTTGACCCATAATTCAGAAAAGTAATCAGTTAGCCAACTAGTTGTCGCTACCATAGTTAAAAGGCTGTTTTATTTGTTCAGGAAAGAATGTGTCAGACTGCCCTGCACGTAACAGCCATACACAGACTATATATAACATTTTCAGCTTCAGTACTTTTAGTCTACACTCTGCAAGATGTGCAAAATCATAAATCTGTGTGTCAAAATTCTTAAAATGTGCTAAAGTGGACAATCTAGCGGCTCTGCTGAAATTGTTGAGTAAGAAACTGAGTGTGCAACAGACAGAAACACCTGGGTGGTTTTTCTGCCATGTACTATTCCAGCACAGCAATGGACTAATACAACTAGTGAATGAATTAATCCACAAGTCAATGCAACCTCTAGTTTGTACTTTGGGGAACAAACACTGACCCTGACATGAATTTTTTTTTTTTTCTGACATTATAATCGTTAATACAAAAGTTAACATCTTTGCCCCTGTACTTCACAGGCAAACCCACAACACTCTGTGAAACTATGGGCAAAGCTGACATCTGGTTAATCAGAACTTATTGGGACTTTGAATATCCACGGCCGTTTCTCCCAAACTTCAAATTTGTTGGTGGATTGCACTGCAAGCCTGCAAAACCTCTACCAAAAGTAAGGTCTATTATTATATTTATTATAGATCTCTGAGAGATTATAAAACTTTTACTACATTATAAGTGTGTGTAGGTTGTGTACTATAATATGGGTGAAAGGGCTGTCATGTGAACTGCAGGCATTCTTTGGGTCCATATAATACTTTAGAAATGTCTTGTATACAAATTATAAAGTAAAATAAAGAGCAAAACCAAGACATCCATTGGAACCAGTATATTAAAGATGCATGGCTGTAAATCTATGAGCCATATGTAATTTCTTTTGTAGCTGTGTGTCATTAATAACTTTGCTTTTTGGTTTTTATAGGAAATGGAGCACTTTGTCCAGAGTTCAGGAGATGATGGTATTGTAGTCTTTTCACTGGGATCCATGATAAGGAACCTCACAGATGAGAGAGCCAACACCATCGCATCGGCGCTTGGCCAGATTCCCCAAAAGGTCTGAGTTGACACAATTAGCAAAGCACATCTTGATATATAATTGATAATCTGATAATTATGAGCCAAATGACACCTACAGCTTGGTCTTATAGCGTTATTAAGATGTTTCGACAAAATAAATATAGTTGTTATTATAGCTAGTTGTTTATATAGAGTGTTTGATTCTGAATGCTTTGAGCTTCCTCTGGGTTTTTTGGATTTCTTAATACCACCTCCCATAAAATGTTGATAGACAGACTGTCTGCTCTGAATTTCCAATAGATGTTGACGTAGACCATGGAAATTCCTCAGACCTGAATTCTGTGTATAATTTCAGGTCTTGTGGCGATACACAGGCAAGAAACCAGAAACTCTTGCTCCTAATACAAGAGTCTATGACTGGATTCCCCAGAATGATTTACTAGGTAAAGAACATTTTCCATGTGTATATACTATCACATTCTACTGAAGTAAATAAACTAAAGATTTATTTAAAGATTATATATAGATATATATATATATATATATAAAGATTTGTATCTGCAGGACATCCTAAAACCAAGGCCTTTCTCACCCATGGTGGTACTAATGGAATATATGAAGCTATTTATCATGGAGTTCCCATGGTGGGCCTGCCGCTGTTTGCTGATCAGCCTGACAATATAAATCACATGAAAACCAAAGGAGCTGCTGTTATGCTTGACTTCAACAAAATGGAGATCAAGGACTTGAAGCAGGCTCTCAGTGACGTCATTAACAATCCATCGTGAGTTGATATTGATTTGGCATATCAGTACATTCACTCATACATTCACCTGTATAATTGCACCTACATCTGATTCAGTCAAATTAAAGCATTTACATGTCACACCAATATATATCATATGAGAATCTATAAAAAAAATATATATATAAAAATAAAAAATATATATGAGAGGGAGAGAGAGAGACAGAAAAATGTATCCACATTTCTACACATAAATGTCTGGAAGCTAATGGCCACCACTTTGAGCACCTATTGGAATTGTACAGGCCAAAGGTAACTTGTATTAATCTTGTGATGTCTGAAAAAATTTAGTATTAAAATATTTATACAAATTTTCTTTTCCTGAAGTGTACATACATTTTTTGGCTGACTTGTCACTCCATTTCTTTCCACAGTTACAAAGAGAGCATGATGAGGCTGTCCCAAATCCACCACGATCAACCGATGACGCCACTAGACCAAGCCGTTTACTGGATCGAGTATGTGATGCGCAATAAGGGGGCCAAACACCTGAGGGTCGAAGCTCATAACCTCACATGGTATCAGTACCACTGCTTGGACGTGGCTGCCTTTTTGCTTTCTGTAATTGCTCTAGTCATTTTTATCTTTGTGAAAATGTGCAGCTGGCTCTTCCGTAAATGTTGCAGAAGGACCCCAGCAAAGAGCAAGAAAGAGTGAAGCATGAATGTATGAATAATTACTGTGATATTTTGACATAGAATTTAGGAATAAAACACTGTGTTAAAAGTATGCTGTATGTCCAGGTTTACTTTTAAATGATTCCAGCACTATTGAGAACAAAGCATTTAAACAAACATTTTTATGTGCATCATGTATAGTATTGTTTTGTTTTTGAAATAAAGATCATAATAAAGATTTTTATCTTAATTACCAATACAATAAAGTTGCATACTCTCTTTTTTAAATACTTCACACAGAAATGATCAAATTATCCCAACTGTCCCATCTTGGCAGCTTCTTCTCCTTCCTTGGCTTTCCAACCTTTTTTAATCCCAGTTGCTCCCACCAATATAAATACAGCATTCTTTCTCACATCCCATACCTGCCCACTTAATTCCAACTCTCATCTTCTTAATCCCAATCCCGGGGCCACCCTTGTTCATCCCAATCCTTTTCTAATCTGCCTCTCTGACTTCTCTGTTGCTCTCTGCACAGAGAACCCGGAGGAAACCAACCACAGATACAGTCCATGCAGAGAAACTCTGCGAATACAATGACCTGAACTCAGGATCAAACTGTGGACCCTGGAACCGTGAAGTAACAGTATATCCACTGCTCCACCTTGACAACATTGATTCAAACTGTAATTTAATAAAATTTCAATTACTAAGTTGGTACTGTATAGTAGAAACCTTGAGAAAACCCAATTATCCTTGCTGTTTTTCTTCATTGGGGTGAATGGACAGGCATGGTTACCACAATCCATGCTGATATTCTTATCAGTCATCCATATAGTCAATGATGACTTTCAGTATTAAATAAGAATCTAGGATTATTTTTGTTATCTTCTATTAGAGTGTAGAAATACGTTGATCGAGCAGCACTAAGGGCTTTCCTATAGCTCAGGAGGCTCGTTGCTAATTTAAATACTACCAATTTAGTTTGACGCCACTTACGTTCTAATTTGCGAGTGGTCTGTTTTAAGGAGCATGTGTCATCATTATACTAGGGTGCTAATTTTTTCTCTCTAATTATTTTCCTTTTAAGTGGGGATACATTATGTAGTGTACTCTGTATGTACTGTTCTATGTATATGCAAGTTCTGTGGAGTCCGATGGTGATGCAATCAAAGTTGATAGTTCAGTGAGATCATTGATAAAATTCTGTGCAGTAGCTGGCGTGAATGTTCGTTTGTTGCGATAGCGTGGCAAAGTGCATATATTATAACTAAGACACATTTTAAAAGAGATGAGATAATGATCTGAGATAGTTTCAGACTGTTGAACTTTCTGTGCAGTATCGCCTTCGCTAACACTGGACAACAAAGTTTTGTTTCTCATAGATCTCTGGGTGCTGATCATGAATATCACATCAAAATTTACCTATCACGTACCGTTTCAGTGAAATCTTCAATTTTGTCATGATTTTTTCTTATATTTGTATTCAAACATTTTCGCTCTCGTAAGTGACTTATCAACAATGGTTTGTGCAGCCTGGGCATGTTGGAAGCTGTTCTGTGAAGTTGACATCCTGGGCATACCTGGGCCGGATTTTGAACCGTGCTCATCAGGCGATCCACATCTGCGAACACAGTCCGAATTGAACGATTTGGTCAGAGATTTGGGTCTGTCAAAATCAAAAGCCGAACTGCTGGGTTCAAGACCAGGAAAAAAAGGAAAATTTATTTTTCGAGGCCGACATCATGATATAACCAAATTTTTTGCACAGGTTGTCAGTCTCTGTTTCTGTTGTGACATTGAAGGATTGTTCTCGGCCTTGGGTTGTGATCACAACCTGGAAGAGTGACGTTTCTTCATTGATTCATCAATGTTAAGCTGAAAGCTGTTCTGCTACACAATGGCAACGTTTATCCTTCAATACCTGTTGGCTATGCAGCACACATGAAAGAAACGTATGAGAATATGGAACTGTTGCTGAAGCACGTCCAGTATACC
>JAQQZR010000017.1:3426217-3437231 GCA_030068235.1 Notoglanidium macrostoma
CGTGATGCAGTAAAACCAAAACTATATTTGTGCAACCCAGTAGGTACCTGTCACAATCAGCAACAACTTTTCAGGAAACAAGATTTTTCAAAACAATTGTTGTGCAGTGTAATTTAAACACCTGTACAAAGTTACACTTAGTTATGTCTGACTGACGAAGGCGTATATCGTTATCTCTTACATGAATAACTATTTTAGAAAACCTGTGCTTGCCTAGGACCCTAAGATTACGTGCTATGTCCGGCGCCTTGGCATACACCTAACTATAGCTGCTGGTGCCCCTAAAGGCCTGGCTAATTTCACGTGCCTTAGGATAAGGGTCTCCTATAACTAGAGCTCTTTCAGGTCTCTCAGCGGGTGCTTCACTGAGGAGAGCAAACCTGTTAAACACGTAAGGCGGAGAGGAGTGGCGCTGTTAGACACGTGACGCGAAGAGGCGTGGCGCTGCTAGACACGTGACGCGAAGAGGCGTGGCGCTGTTAGACACGTGACGCGAAGAGGCGTGGCGCTCCCGTGGGCGAGCCTTAGCGTTAGTTTTGGCTCTGCGATTATGCCGCCGAATCGTCACCCATTCGCCCCGCTGTGAGGGCTCCTCACTCCGCCTGAGGCATCCAGACTTTCCCCTACAGACACTACACCGCTCTCCCTCTCCAGAGTCTGGATGCGCACCTCTAATGCTGCAATCTTCTCCGTCAGTGAGCTAACTGATATACACTTATCGCAAGTAAAGCTATTACTAATTACGGAGGAAGAATGACTAAACCTCCTGCACTCTACACACTGAACAAGCTGAATGTTTGCCATGGTAAACGTTTAAGCTATCTTAGCTGAAGTTTTGTTGAGTTTTCGCCTCCGCGCGCAGCGTTTAGACAGGGAGAGAGATGAAAAAGAGAGAAAGCGCGTTCTCCAAAGAGAAAAAAGAAAACGTAACAGAAGGAAAAAAGGAAAAAAAAAACACTGCAAAAGATAAAATAATGTCACAAAATTACTGATGGAAAAAATACGTGTAGCAGCAAGAATTCCCGGCGAACGATTCGAAAACAGGAAATAACGTCACGTCAAGAGTTGCCTATTGTCCTACAGCGCTACAGGTTAGTTTTACATGTTGTTGTGCTCGGTTATTGGGAATAAAGGTCAAAGTTTTGTTTTCAAGTGATAAATGTGAAGGCTTATTTGAGCTAGAAGGCTGATCGTCCTGCCATCATGAGTGCTTGTGGTAGAGCTGCTCTCTGTTTTTTGCTTTTACTTAGTCTGAGCCAAACTCGGCTGTGTGTGACAGCAGGGAAGATCCTCATCTGGCCTACGGAATTCAGTCACTGGCTCAACATCAAAGTCATCATAGATGAGCTCATAGCGAGGGGACACAGCGTGACCATCGTTACCCAAAGTGCTACACCTTCGATAAAGACCGATCAGTCTCCTGGTTACAACGTGGAGATCATACAAGTGCCTCACAGCAAGAAGGACGTCATTGACACATATGACAGGATTTTAAAATACTGGATGTACGGACTGCCAAATACCAACATGATCCAGGATTTTCTGAAGCTTACTGAAATAATTGACATTATATTAGAGCAGAATCGAGCATTATGCAGGGAGCTTTTTGCACGTGAAGATCTGCTGGAGAAGTGGAGAAAGGAACAGTTTGACGTTCTCCTGACAGACCCTGTGACTCTATGTGGGGAACTGCTAGCACAGAAGCTCAACCTGCCGTTCATTTACAGTCTGAGGGGCAGTTTTGGGAATGTTATGATGCGATATTGTGGCCAGCTGCCGGCACCACCATCCTACGTTCCAGGAGTTGGTCTGGGTTACACAGATCACATGGACTTCCTCCAGAGAATTAAAAATATATTGTTTATTGTCTTTCAAGATATAGCGTATACTCTCGTTGCCATGGTGAAATGGGATCATCTCTTTACAGACGTCATGGGTAAATCATGATCGCTCATTTGCTATTTAATTTATGCTGAACGTTTAGAGAAGAAGAACATTGGGGGGTAAAAATAAAACTTTCAATTTAGTCCTTAGAAAAAGATTGTGTGACCATGATATCATGTAAGAAAAGAATCCAGCAAGCCGAAATAATACTTTTTACTTACTTACAGGTACTAATGATTTTGGCCCACAATAACCAGGATACAGTAGTTACTGAAGATTAAAGAATGGGCATGAGCTTTGAAAATGTTGACACATTGTGATAGAAATATCCAGGTGATCTTATTACCTTGATTGCTCTCATTACAGATCTGTGGTTCTGTGTTAATGATCTACCACAAGACGATAATGTCATCTAAGGTCATTAACTGCATCTGAAGCAAACACTAGTTGGGAAAACACTCTCTATTTTTGACCATGTCCAAAGTCTCAAGTGGCTTAGTTGGCATTTTATTTGACACAATGTTCAGGAACAGATCTTGTACCTGCTTGGTAATTTTGCTGCTGAGCTTGTCTGAAATGGCTCATAGCAGTAATGTACTGGTGCTTCCTGGTGAATACAGTCACTGGCACAACATGCGTGCAATTGTTTGGATTTGCAATGCAGGCAGACAACGTGTGGCCGAACATTATCATTACATGGCTGCACCAAAGTACTACTAGCTTTCAAAAGTTGACCTTGATTTGGAACATGATGTCTGGGATGCCTGATTATATGCAAGTTGTGTGCAATTTGATGTTTGGTAACAGAGATCTTGTGACTTTACTGAAGGAGTTGTATTTCGATGTACTTCTGTATGACCCCATGATGCCATGTGCTGACCTGATGACGGACGTTCTTGAGCTTCCCAGTGTGATGTCACTCCGGGCCACTTTTGCGTATAATCTTGACCGGCTCTGTGGGCAGATGCCCGTTCCTCCATCTTATGCACCAGCGGCTGCTGTTCAGGGGCATCTCACTGATCACATGGACTTTACAGAGCGATTAGAGAACATGCTACTATACATAGGACACACACCATCGATCGTGCTATACAAAATGTTAAACTATGATAAACTTCTCCCCAAAATAACTAGTATGACAGCACTGCAGCTTATTATTTCTTAACTTTTCAATGAGTTCATTCTGTGTTATATAGACACTTTATGCTATAAACTGTATAGAATATACTACTGCAAAAATTATATACTTTAAAGAGGAGTGAGTTTACATGAACATCGAATCAGTGTTGTTAATGATACAAAATTTGCCATCTTGGCTCTTGTACTTCACAGGCAAACCCACAACAGTATGTGATACTATGGGCAAAGCTGACATCTGGTTAATCCGCACTTATTGGGATTTTGAATATCCACGGCCACTCCTCCCAAACTTCAAATTTGTTGGTGGATTGCACTGCAAGCCTGCAAAACCTCTACCAAAAGTAAGTTCATTCTCATGTCTGCCACCTTCTTTTTTTTTTTTTTAAGCCATCCTTTTTCTTTGTAATTTAAGATGAACACAGCATTGCCTTCCTGAGTCAAGCTCAGCCTGGGAAAATGTCAACACCTGCAAAGGTGCAGTTCACTGACTTTTACTACAGATCGTTGAGTGACTCCAAATCTTTTAGTTCACCCCTAGTGTGAGTTACGGTACTGTGGGTGACGAGACAAGATTTCTTTATCTTTATGCTAGCCTTTTTTCATAATCTACATCTAGCACACAAACTGTTCACTAAAAATTTATTAAGCCCATATTCCCTCAGTATATTTTAAATAAGTATATATTCAACCTTAATTATGTATTCAGACTGTTTTCTAAACAAATGGCAAAATAAAAAAGTAAAATACTGCAAGTCTTCTAATGTAACCATTGTCATCTTTTTCATTAATACATTTGCATTTGGATTTTTATAGGAGATGGAGGACTTTGTCCAGAGCTCGGGAGATGATGGTATTGTAGTGTTCTCACTGGGCTCTGTGGTAAAAAACCTCACCAAAGAGAGAGCGAACACCATCGCTTCAGCGCTCGGCCAGATTCCCCAAAAGGTCTGAGTTTGCACAATTAATGAAACACATCTTGATGCACAACCCATAATCTAAACTAGGAATTACGATTTTAAGTGCTAACAGACACCTACACTACACAGGCACTACACCTACATCTACAGGGACTGAGTTTGTCCGTATTGATTTGGACAAAATAAATATAATTAAAGTCTTTCATTGATTCTGAATGTTTTGAAGGTGGACTGTTAGTGAAGCAGGTAGTGTTGGTACCTCACAGCACCGAAGTTTCCTCTGCTTTCTTCATTTTCCTCCCAAAAAATGTCAATAGACAGATTGGCTACTGTACATTTCCAGTTGGTGTTCATCTAGACCAGGATAAATTTAGTGTTGAATTTCTCAGACCTGAATCTTGTGTGTAATTTCAGGTCTTGTGGCGATACACAGGCAAGAAACCAGAAACTCTTGCTCCTAATACTAGACTCTATGACTGGATTCCCCAGAATGATTTACTAGGTAAGGAACATTTTCCATGTGTATACACAACCCCAATTCCAACAAAATTGGGACGTTGGGCAAATTGTAAATAAAAACATAATGCAATGATATGGAACTCTCATAAACCCACATTTTATTCACAACAGAACATAGAAAACATCAAATGTTGAAAGTGAGATATTTCATGAAAAATATTGGCTCATTTTGAATTTCATGACTGCAACACGTCACAAAAGTTGAGATGCAGGCAATAAGACGCTGGAAAAGTTAGTGGTACAAAAAAGTAACAGCTGGAGGAACAATTTACAACTAATTAGGTCAATTGGCAACAGGTCAGTAACATGATTAGGTATAAAAAGAGCATCTTGGAGTTGCAGTGTCTCTCAGAATTAAAGATGGGCAGAGGATCACCTATCCCCCTAATACTGCGTCGACAAATAGTGAAGCAATTTCAGAAAAAAGTTCCTCAGCACAAAATTGCAAAAAGGTTGAATATATCATCATCTACTGTTTATAATAAAATCAAAAGATTCAGGGCATCTGGAGAAATCTCTGTGTGTAAGGGACAAAGCCGAAAAACCATACTGGATGCCTGTGATCTTAGGGCCCTTAGGTGGCACTGCATCACAAACAGGCATGATTCTGTAATGGACATCACTAAATGGGCTCAGGAATATTTCCAGAAAACATTGTCAGCGAACACAATTCGCCGTGCCATCTGCTGATGCCAGTTAAAACGCTATCATTCAAAGAAGAAGCCGTACTTGAACATGATCCAGAAGCACTGACGTCTTCTCTGTGCCAAAGCTCGTTTAAAATGGACTGTGGCTAAGTAGAAACCTGTTCTGTGGTCAGAATTTGAAATTCTTTTCGGAAACCACGGACGCTGTGTCATCCGGAATAAAGAGGAGAAGAACCACCCAGCCTGTTATCAGCACTCAGTTCAAAAGTTAGCATCTGTGATGGTATTGGGATGCATTAGTACATATGGCATGGGCAGCTTGCATATCTGCAAAGGCACCATCAATGCTGAAAGGTATATCCAGGTTCTAGAGCAACATATGCTCCCATCTCTTTCAGGGAAGACTTTGCATTTTTCAACATGACAATGCCAAACCACACACTGCATCAATTACAACATTATGGCTTCCTAGAAGAAGGGTCCAGGTACTGAACTAGCCTGCCAGCAGTTCAGATGTTTCACCCATTGAGAACATTTGGTGCATCATGAAACGAAAAATACAACACAGAACACCTAGGACAGTTGAGCAACTAGAATCTTTTATCAGACAAGAATGGGACAACAGTCCTCTCCCAAAACTCTAGCAACTGATCTGCTCTGTCCCTAGATGTTTACAGACTGTTGTTAAAAGAATAGGGGATGCCACAGAGTAACGCCACTTTTCATGTTTCATATACCAAACATGGCCTTGTCCCAACTTTTTTAGACATGTTGCTGCCATGACATTCAAAATTACCTTATTTTTTCCTTAAAATGATACATTTAATTTAATGATAGTTTAAACATTTGATATGTTTTCTGTTCCGTTATGTATAAAATATGGGTTTAGGAGACTTCCATATAGTTGCATTCTGTTTTATTTACAATTTGCACAACGTCCCAACTTTTTTGGTATTGGGGTTGTACTATCATTTTCTGTTGAAATAAATAAACAATTGATTTGTATCTACAGGACATCCTAAAACCAAGGCCTTCATCACCCATGGTGGGGCTAATGGAATGTATGAAGCTATTTATCATGGCGTTCCCATGGTGGGCCTGCCGCTGTTTGCTGATCAGCCTGACAATATAAATCACATGAAAACCAAAGGAGCTGCTGTTATGCTTGACTTCAACAAAATGGAGACCAAGGACTTGAAGCAGGCTCTCAGTGACGTCATTAACAATCCATCGTGAGTTGATCTTATGATTTCCATAAAAATATGTGTGTACTGTTCTGTTTGGATGTTAATAACACATGTTATAGTATTGCATTTTAGTGACATCTAATGTCCATTAATTTTATGGTGATGTTATTCAAGCAGACAAGAAATAGCTTTTAGTTTTGGTCTAACAAACATGGTAGTGAACACAACTCCTGTATTTCAGTAAAATGTAATTATCCTTGTAATGCTTCACTTTGGACACCATTCATCTCCTTACAAAGAAGAGAAAAAGAAGCAGTCTTTTAGTAAAGATCAAGAAAAATCAACTCTTTGTAATTTCTTTTTGAGACCTCTAGGATTTGAGTAGATATCCAGAGAGAGAGAGAGAGAGAGATGGATGTTCACTAGGGCAGCATAGTAAGGAGTCGATAGTACAGTGAGTACAAGAAGACTCAATGCAGGTATGTTCAGGAAAACTGTATTTAAAGGAGGGCAGCCAGGCAGAAGAACAGAATCAATTTGGTATTGTATTTGGCAGTATGACTGGTAAAGGGAGGGAGCTAACTGATGTAATGGCGTAAAGGAAGGTTGATATATTGTGTGTGCAAGAGACCAGATGGAAGAGGAGTAAGGCCAGGTGTTTCATAGGCAGGTTAAAATTGTTTTACCATGGTGTGGATGGGAGGACAAATGGGGTAAGGGTTATCCTGAAGAAAAAGTATGTCAAGAGTGTTTTGGAGGTGAAAAGAGTGTTGGACAGAGATGAGTATGAAACTGGAAATTCAAGGTGAGAAGATGAATGTTGTCAGTGGATGGATGAGAAAGAAGAATTCTGGAGTGAGTTAGATGAAGTAGTGGAGAGTATACTCAAGGGAGAGAGAGTGGTGATTGGAACGGATTTCAATGCGAATGTTGTTAAGGGAACAGAAGGGATGAGGAGGTAATGGGTAGGTATGGTGTCAATGAGAGGAATGCGGAAGGGCAGATGGTAGTGGGTTTTGCAAAAAGAATGGACATGGCTATGGTGAATATGTATTTTAAGAAGAGGGAGGAGCACAGGGTGATGAGTGGAGAAGATGCACGCAGATGGATTATATCCTAAGCAGGAGAGTCAGTCTGAAAGAGACTGGAGACTACAAAGTGGTGACAGGGGAAAACATAGTTAGGCAGCATAGGATGGTGATCTGTAGGATGACTTTGGAGATCAAGAAGAGGAGGGAGAGTGAGGGCAGAGCCGAGGATCAATGATGGAAGATGAAAAACACTGTAAGGTGGAGTTCAGGGAGGAATTAATACGGGCACTGGGTGGCAGCGAAGAGTTAGCAGATAGCTGGGCAACTACTGCAGAAGTGGTAAGGGAGACGGCTAGTAAGGTAAGGGTGTTAGTTGTTACATCTGGACAGAGGAAGTAGGACAAGGAAACCTGGTGGTGGAATGAGGAAGTACAGGAGAGTATACAAAGGAAAAGTAGAAGAAGTAGGATAGTCAGAGAGATGAAGAACGTAGACAGGAGTACAAGAAGATGAGGCTTAAGGTGAAGAGAGAGTCTAAAGTCTAAAGATAAGGCAAATGGCAAATTATATGAGAGGTTGGACACTAAGGAGTGAGAAAAGGACCTGTACCAATTTGCTAAGCAGAGGGAATGAGTGGAGAAAAATCTTCAGCTCGCTAGGATAGTAAAAGACAACGATGGAAACATACTCACAAGTGAGGAGAGTGTGTTGAGCAGATGGAAAGAGTACTTCGAGGGGCTGATGAATGAGAAGAATGAGAAAGAGAAGGTTGGGTAATGTGGGGATAATCCTGTCTCTGATGGAAGTTGCCGCATCAGATTTATAATGAGTCCACGGCAAGCTCATACAGTCCCACAACTGGAACTTTGTGCTGCAGTTCTAGTAATTGAGCTATTTGAGCTCATCAGGGATTAAATGGATGTGGACTTTGATGCTGTTCACTTCTATATGGACAATAATATTGTCCTCGTGTACATCTACAATTCCAATAAAAGATTTTACACATATGTGGACAACCGAGTTACACGAATTCGGAAATCCTCATATGTACAGTGGTGGGGCAGTCGTGGCCTAAAGATTGGGGAAGTGGGTTTGGGACCGAAAGGTTGCTGGTTCAATTCCCTGGACCGGCAGGAAGAACGTGTGGATGGGGAACAGCACTTTCCTTTCCCTCTGCATCCACGGCTGAAATGCCCTTGAGCAAGGCACCTAACCCCCAACTGCTCCCTGGGCGCTGCAGCATAGAGCTGCCCACTGCTCTGGGTATGTGTGCACTTCTCACATGTGTGTTCACTGCTTGGATGGGTTAATTGCAGAGGTATAATTCATACCTTGCTTGGCTCAAGGTATGCCATAATCACATGGTTTAATGGTTTAATGGTGTTATGTCCATACATAGCGCAACCCTGCAGAATTTGCCACAAGACCCACAGAGTCATCATGCTTGCAGTATGCCATTTGGTTCATGGGGCCACCATACTTGTCTGAGGTGCATACGAGTCAAACCCAGGAAACCACTACCTTTGATCTTACAGAGCATGAAGTTGATGCTGAAATATGTTCTAATGTCAAAACCTTAGTGAAGAGGGCTGTAGAGAGCCAGCTTGGCTGTCATCACTTCACTCGTTTTTCAGGAAGAAATTACACTCTGCCAGACCATGACACTACTCTTTCATGTCACTTCATCTTTCAGAAGGAGGTTAAACATTGCAACAGACATCTCTGTCTCAGCTGATTCACTGAGGGAGATTTGAATACAAGACTGTTTGTGGTAATTTGAGTCCTATGCCATTGTAGCAGAACTGCTTACGTCAACAGCAGTCCAACACCATCTTCACAGTTCTAGGTGTATGTTGAGGCAGTTCATATGGTGCCATCCTCAATAGGAGCAAGTGGTTTTCAAGTGATGTCTCCAACCAGGAGTAGGACATCAGGATGGATTAGGCAGATCCAGAAAAAAGGGGGTCAGGATCACTGGTATTTCAGGAGTAGAATGTGTAGATCGACAAACAGAGGAAGAGAGAGAAAATAGAAGGCTATTAACAAAAGGCATGGCTTTCAGCCTAGATTTAAACACTGAGATTGTGTCTGAGTCCCGAACACTAATTACAAGGCTGTTCCATAACTGCTTTGTGAGAGAAAGATCTCGCCCCTGCTGTAGCCTTCATTATAAGAGGTACCAACAAGAGCTGTCCACACAGAGCTCATTGAATCTCCATCTACCTCGAGCTTCATTAATACTTTAAGAAGATTCATTTGAGGACCAGCAAAACTGCTTCACTCTGACAGAGTTTTTTTTTTTTTTTTTACAGAAAGACTTTTTGACAGAGTTTTACTGCCATGAAGTGTCCATTTTTTTTTATGGTGTCATACAAGCAGGCAGGAAATGCCTTTAGTTTTGCTCTAACAAGCATGGTTGTGAACAAAGCTCCTGTATTTCTGCAAACATTTTCTTGTAACAATTTACTTTCGATACTAATCATCTTCTTACAAAGAAAAGAAAAGTTTTCCAGTGAATGATCAAGAAAAGTCAAGCCTCGTCCTTGATTCTTGAGACCTCCATTCTTAGCTAGCTGTATAGTGTTGCAGAATGAGAGGGACACATTCACAAAGGCAGTATAATGAAGCGTTACTATGAAGAATATCTTCAAGGGCGTGGTTAGGAGATAAATTGAATGTGCACAATTTTCCACCTAATCCGTAGTTACCAAATAATGGAAGTCTATATCACTCTTTTCCATAAGTACTCCATATTTCTCTGCACAATAAATACTTGTCTAATCTGGAAGTTGTGGCGATGACTTTTATTCCTTCCATGAAGCAAGCAATAATTTGCATACCCATAAGCCCCCAAGACATCCTCATTAATCTTATAATCTTTAATGTTATTTAATGTCATATAACCTTTAATGTCATTATACCATCAAATTAAGTTTTATTTGTTAGTATAGGCATGTGTTGTTTCTCGACAGTATCTTGACAGTATGAGTCATACCTGCACATTATCTTGTGATGGTTTGTGGTTACTGTTTGGATGATGCATTGTTACCCCTGTCAGTTTCACCCTTATTGATCCAAAAACACCAAGCCAGTGTTTGTGCTCTAAAAGTGAGTTTCCAACAAAAGACCAAGTGCATGTCATGAATTTATGAAACGTAGTGAAATGGTTTTTTCAGCATACCCTTCACTTAAGGGTGTTTAAGTAAGACCAGCATTAGATAAATCACATCCTATTATAATTTGAAAAGATATTACCCTTAATTAATATAACACTGACAAGAGTTATTTCACTATTTATTTGGCTATGTACCAAATTTTATTTTTGAACACCTTTTTGCAGTAGTTCCAGGTGTTAGTTCCTTGTCTGCAAAAAAATAAATAAATAAAATAACGTGAAAAAAGAACTTAAATAAAATAAACATTTATTTGTTTGTTTAAATAAAATGCTATATTCTCAGTCTTTACAACATGTGCTTATTATTTATACAGCAGGGACAGTTTAATTTCTATTTGTTTTTTTCACAGCTACAAAGAGAGCATGATGAGGCTGTCCCGAATCCACCACGATCAACCGATGAAGCCACTAGAACAGGCCGTTTACTGGATCGAGTATGTGATGCGCAATAAGGGGGCCAAGCACCTGAGGGTCGAAGCTCATAACCTCACATGGTATCAGTACCACTGCTTGG
>JAQQZR010000017.1:3444097-3464566 GCA_030068235.1 Notoglanidium macrostoma
TACTGGGTTTGGATGTAATGATAGCTAACATTAAGCTAGCTGATACATCTCCTAACATTGACTGGCCAGCTAACTGCGCTAACATTTCCATTGGGAAAAAATACCCTATCCTGTGGAGAAATTTGGACTTACTTTCCGCTTCTTTGTAAAACATTTCCGTATGTTCGTTTTGTCTGGGGCGCAAATATTGCAAACAATTGATCATCAACCAAGAATACCCTACTGTTGCGTAAAGTAAATAAGACACAGCTTAGGCTACTCCTAATATTTCATTGTTTAGTTGAACAGTAATTTAACGTGGCCTAGAGTTAATTTTGAGGGCCTATAACAAAAGAATAAGGTTTTAGCAAAAGTTGGACATTGTGAGAAGGCAATGGGGCTGACTTTACTTCCTCCAGTACCGAGCAGCTTTACTGTCTGTGGCTGTACTGACGAGTCACTTCACTTGCGTGTGGTTTGTTGTTGTAGGTAACCCAGGAAACTCGGAGTGGAAAACCCCCGTGCCCATGAGCCCCTATGAAATCCTCATTAATCTTTTAAACTTTAATGTCGCTTAATTTTTAATGTCATTAATACTGTTAAAATAAGCTTTATTTCTAAGTATAGGAATGTGTTGTTTCTTGACAGTACCTTCCTATACCCTCACATTATCTTGTGGTTGTTTGTGTTTACTGTTTGGATGACGCATAGTTACCCCTGTCAGATTTTTCCTTATTGAGCCATAAACACCAAGCCGGTGTTTGTGCTTTAAATGTGAGTTTCCAACAAAAGACCAAGTGCATTTGTATTGACAGTGTTTCAGTCTCAAGTCTCTTTCTCGCCAAAGATTAGGTGGCTTCGTGACATAATGTAATTTGAAGCAAATTTATGATGTCATGTATTTATGAAAACTGGTGTAAATAAGTTTTCTTTTCCAGCATACCATTAACTTAAAAAAAATAGCATTAGATCCATCAGTGAAGCCATCTGTCAGTGGGAAATTGTGTTTGTTATTTATGTCATGTTATCTGAAGTTTGAAGTTTTTGAATTTGAAGTCTCAATAATATTGGAAAACATGGCCTTTAATTTTCATTTATCAGACACCCTTATCCAGAGCATTACATACAACTTATTTTTATACAAGAGAGCAGTGAAGGTTAAGGGCCTTGCTCAAGGGCCCAGCCATGGCAGCTTGACGGTGCAGGGATTTGAACTCACGACCTTCCAATGACTAGGCCAATGGCTTAACCACTGAGCTACCACAGACCCTTTAATTAATATAATATTAATAGGAATTATTTCATTTGGCCATGTTGTAAAATTTATTTTGGAACACCTTTTGCAATAGTTCCAGACTTTAGGTCCTTGTCTGCTAATTTAAGAAAGAATTTATATAAAATAAAAATAAGTTTATTTAAATGTATAGAGTAAAAATGAACTTTCCACAGCAAACGTGTTGCAAATATGAGACTGACTTACAACAGTAGAGACTAATTCTTTTCTCAGTCTATGCATGTCTTTATTATTTATACTACAGAGACAGTTTTATTTCTAATTATTTCTTTTCACAGCTACAAAGAGAGTATGATGTGGATATCCCGAATCCATCACGATCAACCAATGAAGCCACTCGACCAGGCCGTTTACTGGATTGAGTATGTGATGCACAATAAGGGGGCCAAACACCTGAGGGTTGAAGCCCATAACCTTACATGGTATCACTACCACTGCTTGGACGTGGCTGCCTTTTTAGTCTCTGTAACTGTACTGGTTGCGTTCATTTTTGTGAAAACATGTGGTTGGCTATTATGTAAATGTTTCAGAAGAACCCCAACAAAGAGCAAGAAAGAGTGAAGCATGTAGTGTATTTATCTGTTTTGATCTGTGATAATTTTACATAGATTTTAGAATAAAAACGTGTGTGATGCATTAAACTGTACTTTCCAGTGTATTTATCACAGTATGAAAAGGTTTATTTTCATTGTCTTATAGAGTTTCATCTGTATCTTGTACCATGTGGTTTTATTTTAAACATAATTAATAGCTAATTTGCTTTTACTAAATTGTTAACTGGTGATCCAGCTATGATGATGATTTCTGCTGTCTTCTTCAGTCCATGAAACATGTGACCAGATCATCAGTATTCCATAAATTTAATCTTTTAAATTAAACTTACCCCCAAAGATATTTGTTTATTTATTTTTGCACACAGCTATAAGTCTAATGTAGTTAACCAATAATGGTTTTTTTCCACACTTGAAAATCCTGTCAGTAAGTACCTGCACAAATCTTTAGGAATTTGTTTCAAACAACATTATAAGCTAATCTCATTTTGGAATAATAAATTTTATTTTTATTTTTTATTTTTGTAAAATTTTAGGTTGATGCCTGCACCCATAATATTATTAAAGCATTCAGCTACCCTGTGAAGATTTGTTAGTTTCCAGGGTCCCTTGTTCAGTCCTAAAGTCAGATTACTGTCTGTGTTGAGTTTCTCATGTTCTCTCCATGGGTTTCCTCTGAGTTCTAGTTTCCTTCCGCCTCCGAAAGACATGCTGGTCTATGACAATTGCTGTAGATGTGAACATGGTGTCCCATCCAGGGTACACTATATGGCCAAAGGTTTGTGTACACCTAACCATCATACCCATATCTGGTTCTTCCCCAAACCGTTGCCATAAAGTTGGAAGCACAGAATTGTATAGAATATCTTTGCATGCTGTGGTTTCACAATTTCCCTTCTGTGGAACTAAGAGGCTGAAACCTGTTCCAGCATTTATAATGCCACTGTGCACAAAGCAAACTCCAGGAAGATATGGTTTGCCAAAGTTGGATTAGAAAATCTCAAGTTTCCTGCAGAACCCTGACCTCGACCCCAATGAACACTTTTGGGATGAACTGCAAGCCGAGGCCTCCACCCAGCATCAGTGCCTGACCTCACTAATGCTGCTGTGGAAAAATCCCGCATTTTTTTGTGTTATTTCTTGACATACATGTTTACTCCAATCTGGCAACCTTATAGCCAATTTGGCGCTTTCTATACATTGTGAAGGAACTGGTTTAATATAAATAAAGTAATTAGAAAGGAAATAATTCTCAGATGTCAGAATATAGACAGCACTCCTAATAATGAGACGAGAAAAAAAGTTTACTTAGGTAACCTGGCAACCCTTTGGTTCAATCTGGCAACCCTTTGCGCAGCGGCGGTGCAGAGCTGGAGGAAGTGTTCAGCCATTTTAGACGAAGGCTCTGACACGAACACAAACATCGAACTGAATGTCATTGGGTTTTTTTCAATGTAGCTAACGGATTATCTAAATAAAATATATTGGCCATTGAATAGGAGACAGAACGAGGCAACTCAAAGTCTCCTTTAAAAACAAAAAGGGATTAGACTGTCGAAGATGGCCGTCGACAGGCGAGACGACAAAGGTAAAATTATTTAGCTAGCTAATATTAGCATGTTGGAGCTTAGCTTACACCTTTGTCTACTCGCGTTGGATCTTTTTTTTTGCATAGCCGCGTTACCCAGTGTCATTGTTATGATAATTAAGCATAATAATTATAATTAAACAGCCCTTGTTTTTGTTATTAATAGTAGTATTAGTAATTAGTTTATATTACCACGTTAGCTTAGCTAATTTAATAGCCGTGTGAAGTGTTTACATGGGTTAGCATTTTAATAGCGCTAACTAACATTCAGCTCGTATTCCTGCATCAGTAATTCGGTGCACGTCATGTGTATTAACTTCAAGTTATTTCATTTAACCTACATATAAACTAGGCTTCACGATAACTGTTGTTTACTCCATGTTTTAGATGGAGAACTCAATGTTCTGGAGGATATCTTGACTGATGCTCCAGACCAAGACGACGAGCTCTACAACCCTGAAAGTGAACATGACCTGAACGAAAAGAAAGGTGTGTGTTATTGTGACAATGTTTTTTTTTTTTAATTACATTTTTGTGCAAAATGACAAAATATAGCTGGGGTTTATTAAGGGTCATTCTCCATGGCAACTTGGCATTGATGGGATTTGAACTCCCATCCTTCCTTCTGATCAGTTACCCAAAGCCTTAACCACTTGCACTAATGAACCATTTAAACACACACACACAGACAGTGTGTGTAAAGCAAAAATATTATGAAATCTTTGAACATCCTTGTGTGTGTGCACTATGTGGTCAAAAGTATGTGAACACTGGATCAAACACAAGCATGTGTGTGTTAAACATCCCATTCCAGATTGGGTCCCCTTTTAGCTATTATAATAATCTCTATAATAATGATCTTCTGTGTTATGAACTTGCTAGGCGTATCAGCAAAGGGAACGATGTAATTGGTTACGATAGCTGAATGGCTTTCAGTGCGGCCGTGTGTCCTGCTCTAAGGAACTGAGGTTGCTGTATTGCGATTTGTGACAAGATCAGTTTACACAAATTCAGCCCGATTCTGACATGAATTTGGCATGGCCAACAAATTTCCAGCATCAAGCCCGAATATGAGCAGGCTTTGTAGTGTGAAGAACACTGATGTGGTGTCTGGGACGCCCCATGACACCCTGATGGAAGGTCTAGCATGTCAGAATTTTTTATTTTATTTTATTTTTTTCCTCACCTAGTTTCACAAGTCCTACAACGTGTTCCTTGATGTATCTTTTGTAGACTGATAATGTCTTGACCCTCCTTCACAACTACACATGAGCGATGGTTGGTCGAGGTCAAGCTTGTAGTGTTTCCAATCTCCTGACCAAGACACACCAAGAATTTATAGTGTTATGATTGCTTAATTTGACATAGTGACCATTGTAAAAGGCAAAAAAAGGGCAGTCTGATCTTGGGATTAGGGTGAGTTCAGAGGCCTGGGGGGTTTTCAGGGAGTCACAGGTGGACACACAAACAATGGGGGGAGAAAAACTAACCGGTATTCTGTGACGTATGGAAATAGTGACGTCTGATCAGACACCGTGACAACAATCTTAGAGCCTTAATCAGCTGCAACTGATTACAATAAGAGTTGTTTTTTTCCCTGATCTGTAAGGTTCCAAGCGTAAGAACGAACGTGGAGACAGCCACGATGCAAAGCGACTAAGGTCCTCTGGCCACTCCACCAGGCACCTGGTTAAAAGGTCAGTATCGTCCAGTGGAGCCATTGGGAAAAAAGTGAGCAGCCTGAGAGGCAGACACCACCCTGATGATTTCTATGAAGACAGAAAGAACCATTCTGGCAGAGGAAGAGCTTCCAGGGCTGATCTGTCCAAAATGCACAGCAGAGACCATCATAGGAGGATCAAACCACTGATGCCAGAGTTGAATGAGGTGTGTTGGGCATTTTGGCCAGATATTGATAAGCAATAAGGCAGATTTTACATTTTGTATTGAAGTACACTTGAGCCCTGTTCACACTCGGTATTAATATCCATCTCAGGTGATCAGATTAAACGTGAACAGCACAAGATAAAGGTATAAATGCTTCTTTAGAGCTTCCGGCCAAGTAGCTTTTAAACTGTCCAGGCTGTTCTGTGGATGTTTGTGACGAGAGTTTTTTTTGGGGGTTTTTTTCTTCTTTCTTTTTTCTTTTTATATATCTTTATTTATTTATTTATTTATTTTTTGGTCCATAAGTTTTGAGTAGGCTACATTTTACATTGAAGAGCACCATGTCGCTGCTCCTCAAAAGCTCAGGAACTTATTCAAGAGTAGGTACTTTTTTGTCTACGAGTATAAAGCGAGGGTGTAGCACTGCCTCTTAGAACTGCCTTTTACTAATGTTTTGATACAGCAAAGAATGCACGATGTACTGACTTGTTATCGTAAATACAGTAAACATTGTTCACGCAGTAATACATATTTGTGCTTTTAGAAGCTGAGGAGGACGAGTGAGGAGAGTGTGGGCCGGGTCAGCCGCTCCTCGAAAGAAGACGAAGAAGAAGCACGGTCGGTGGAGTACGCATCCGAGCAGGAGACGGGCACTTCTGCAGGTTCCTCTGAAGGCAACCGGTCTGACGGTGAGGAAGAGGAGGTGATGGAGGATGAGGATGAGGAAGGAGAGAAGGGCCCAGATGATGATGAGGAGGAAGATGATGTTGAGGGAGAAGAAGGAGAAGAGGAGGATGAAGACTACGAGCTGGAGGATGGTGACCAGCAGGAAGGGAATGAGCAGAATGACTACGACACGCGCAGCGAAGCCAGCGACTCGCAGTCAGAATCTGTGTCCTTCTCGGAGGACGAGTCGGTGCACTCTGCCTCAGGCTCTGATGCCTCGGGTGAGCAGCTGTCTTCCTCAGCATCATGCGTTAATTACATTCCTAGTGGTCAGCTTACAGCTTGATTCCAGATTCTTCCAAACATCACAAAAGGCAGCAGGTTTGACCGGTGCTGCTCCTGTAGATAATTTGAGTAAAATGATTTCAGTTGAAGAAAAATTTAGAACACAGTTTGGCCCTTTTAGGTGTTGTAGGCTGAAGTCTATTCTGAAACAGTCAAGTCCTTTGGAAGGAAACTTTACCAAAATGGAGCCGTTCTGAAGACTATCACATGCAGCAATTGTACATATCTCCTAATGTATAGTTCCAGTGCATTATCACTGAATGTCAAGTAAATATTTCATAGAAGTATATTGATGATATTGCTGTGAAACCCTTGAAATATAAAATATTTTCAACATTTCCGTGTATAGAGTATGAATGGGGTTAATTGCTTCAGAATGAACTGTATCAATAATATGCATTCATTTCCTGTTAGATAATCCTTTTTGCCATTATAAGCCTCCACTTGACACTCCTTCATGCCTTTGGTGGTCCTTGTAAGTGAACAAGGCTGTACTCAACAGCAAATCTTTAATTACGTGTTGTCAGAAGTTTTCACTACAGGTTGCTACTTGGATGTGTTCACGTTAAGGACAGATATACGAAGTGCAGAGCTAGAAATTCAAGCCCAAGTCATCTAGAGAAGACATTTATATACATATACATATATACACTCTAACAGAAGGGGCTTGTTCTCCCATTTACTATTCAGATCAGGAAAGAAAAGAGAAGAAGCACGCTAGAGGGATATCACCAATCGTTTTTGATAGAAGTGGAAGCTCAGCTTCAGAATCATGCACAGGTATTAAATAATCCCAAATAATTCAGTTTTGCATATATATATATATAAGCTCATGCACTAATTAATATAACTAATTTTTAATTATGGAAGAGGTGGTAGTCTTTGTATGATTTTGACCGATTAACTGTGTAAGCTGACCTGCCTCTGCCCTGGTAGCAGTACAGGATCAGAGCATTTATTCTCATCAAGGCATGATGGATAACATCTGTCGCAAAAATTTTAGAAGGTTTTGCGCAATACAGGTGTAGGTCAATTGGTATTCCGTGGCAGAGCAGGTCAGATTACAGACAGTGGAATTAATGCAATCACATCAGTGCACATCTGTTGGCCACCTGGTATAGTGTAAATTTCCAACAACGGACCGAGTCCTTTCAGAGGCATATGAAAAATCCTGAAAAAAGGATTGAAGATCAATTTTTTCAATTTGAATAAATAAAAAAAAAAAAAGTCTTCACCAGGATTGAAATCACATCTGCATATAAAATGCCCACCATTTTACCAAAAGTATCATTTCTGTAGCGAATTTATTGCTGTCGCGGCAGGACTTTAACACTTTGTGTTTGCTGCCTGCAGGGTCCGAAAAGAAGCGTGAAAAGCTGCCGTCGTCTGTCCGTGCTGTGAGAAAGGGTACGAAATCCTCACAGAATTTCATAGAAAGCTGCAAACATGGATGAAATGGCTTTCTGTATTCAAGATGGTCTTTTTGTTCTTCTTTCATTGTCATTTAATAGATCAAACCAGCAAGCTGAAATACGTCCTGAGGGAGGCCAGGTACTTCCTGATCAAGAGCAACAACCATGAGAATGTTTCTCTCGCTAAAGCAAAGGTTAGTATATTGTGACGTTTTGTGGTGAGAGAGCTTTATCTGAAAATATGAGAGGAGATCACAGGAAATTTGTCATTTGCTCCGCCTCCAGGGGGTGTGGTCGACCCTGCCTGTGAACGAGAGGAAGTTGAACGCGGCATTCCGCTCGGCTAGAAGCGTCATCCTCATCTTTTCTGTCAGGGAGAGCGGCAAATTTCAAGGTGAGATATCCTAGGATAAATGAACAATTTCTTTTAAGGAGTTTCTGTATTGTAGATAACAAAAGTAAGTAGTCATAATTACGACATTGCTGATGTTATTATAAAACTAATAAAGCTTGTACAGCATTCTTGGATTTTGTATTAAAATGACATTAGACATGTTTGCTTCCTTAAGCGTTGGGTTCTTTTCAGGTTTTGCTCGTCTCTCGTCCGAGTCTCATCATGGAGGTTCTCCCATCCACTGGGTCCTGCCTGCAGGCATGAACGCCAAGATGCTCGGAGGAGTCTTTAAAATCGACTGGATATGCAGGTAGCTTTGACTCGTACACACTTTCATGTACCATATAAATGATGCGATTCTTCACAGAGGATGTGTGGTCCTCTCTTCCTTTTAGACCATGCACGTTTAATGCTGTTTTTCATGCACTTTCAGGCGGGAGTTACCTTTTACAAAGTCAGCACACCTTACCAACTCCTGGAACGAACACAAGCCTGTGAAGATCGGACGTGACGGACAGGTTAGTCTCTCTCTGTCTGACTGTCTCTTTCTGATCCATTCTTTTAAAATAAATATCCGGTCATTTTATAGTGTTTACTATCCGATGTGATATGTATTTCTGCCATTTTGTGTGGAAATGAAGGGAAATTTATCGCTGAGAAACATCAGTCATGTTGATCGTTCTGCAAAAAAAAAACAACAAAAAAAAAAAATCATCACTTGACACATGTCTATGTGCAGAAGCAGCAGTTATTTAAGTTGCTTTGTTTACATACCCACCTATGTACCTTTTAGATGTTAATCAGCTGCATTATTTCCTCTCTTAAAATGTTACACCATCTTTGTGATTGTTACCATGAGCCATGTAGGTTCTATAGGTTTTAAGGTATTTAAAAAAAAAAAAAACCAAACTCTAATTCCCAAATGTTTGCCAAATCAATACAAAGTATGTGCGCATGCATAACAGCAAGCAAGCATAGACCTTTTGCTTATATATAACATAATAAGCCTTATGTTGCGAGCAATATGGAAAAGTCTTCCATTCTACCTCTTTAAAATTCTTTGTTTTTCCATTGTTTGGTGTCTGCAGGAGATCGAGACGAACTGCGGCCTGCAGCTGTGCATGCTCTTCCCTCCGGACGAGAGCATTGACTTGTATCAGGTTATTCACAAAATGCGCCACAAGAGGAGGACGCACTCGGAGCCTCGTTCCCGGGGCCGTCCCCCCCACCGAGAGCCCGCACCCCGAGACCTGGGAAGGTTAGAAATGTTCTTTGGACTGCTAGTGCGCACATGTGTCACATGACGGGCCGAAGGGAGCGTGTTGTTGTTTCCTTCTTCCTACTCGTCATCCTCGAGTCCTCAGAGAAGAGCCTCGAAACGAGCCGGCCAGAGCTCACCGGAGCCTACACGTCCAGCGGCCGGCTGTGTTCTGTTATTGCTGTTAATGTACATGCTGATGTCCTTTTGAAAGAAGCGTAACATAATCATTTTTTACTGAATGAATGTACGCTAATGTTAAAAATCCCAATGTAACTCCTTATTCACTTCAGCCTGACAGTAGTTCAGTTAACATTTTCTGTAGCGGTAGCAATAAGGTTCATTCTCTTTGTAGATGAGTTTGTGTTTAAATTTTTCCAAAAGCCTTTTCTTTCAGGAATTTCCATGAGGGGATAGACCCAGTCATTTATGGGACTATTTAAAGGAGCCATAATATATAAGCAGAAGATGGCGCATCCATTTGAGAGGCAGAAAGCATTGATTGTTTAAACAAACAAACAAAAAATCTTTCAAGAAGAGAATATTTCTCGGGACTCTTTCACTGGTTTTCCAGTCCTGTCCAAAAACAGCTTGGATGGGTGTTCTTGTGAATGTCGATAGTGTGTGCAGAGCTTAGCAGAAAGGAGTGAGAGAAGGAAAGAGAGCGAGCAAGCGAGAAAAAAAAGTGAGAGCCAGGGAATGAGGCAAGCTGAGCGCGTTCTACTAGCAAGTTCCTGGGGAGAGATAGGCCAGTTCCGTTGCCACATCATGCAATGCCTATGGACTGAAATGATGCCAGGGACTGTCCCGTATAGCACTGCTGTTTATGAACTCTTGCTGCCTGAAATGAGCTCATATTTACTCAACTCAAGCAGAAAAGCAAATGGCCCCAAAAAAGGACTGAGGAAGTTTGATGGTTTTCAGGCTCTGATCCACTAACCCCCAACCCTTACTCAAGGACTGTGGATGTTTGTCGTGGCAAAAAAAAGAAAAAAAAATCCCTCCCCTTTTCCTGATCCCTTTACTCCTCCCTGTCTCCCAGCTGGCGGTAGGTAGGCTGTCATGTTCAGATCATCCCTGACGGACTGAGCTGGTGTAGGGCGGCAGCACACCCTGCCTCCACCTCATCTCCCCCTCCCGTTCTCTCAGGTTCCACTGAGGCTTTCATGGACTGCGTACCACAAGAGAAGCACTTGGGAGGGGGTTCACCCTGGGGGTTATTTCCAATGGCTGGAGCTCCTCTTTTGTCTTTTTTTTGTTTGATTCTAAATGGACTGCATCACACCTTATTGCACCCCTTCTTCCGCCTTACCAGGCCGATCAAGTAAAATGTGTTTACCAGGCCATATACGGCTAAAGAGTAAGCTGGACTGTTGTATGAACTTTTGCTATCATAAATATTTGCCAGCGTTAACAGTCACAAAACTACAAGAAAGCGGTATGTCACACTTTCAAACAGAATTCTTTTTCTTTCGCTTTACTGTTTTGGTTGTTCTGGGTCTGACGTTTTAAGCCAGAGAGTCATTATTAGATAGAATGGGGTAGTGTGCTGGACAGCACATATTCACAAATTCATTATTACTTTAACTTAGTAGTACATTTCTGACATGACCTACTGTAACCACTAAATGATTTTCAAAACTTTTCAACTGATTTTCAAGGCATAAAACATCATCATACTCTGTAATTGGAACTACAGACCAAAAAAATGATTTACATAACTGAATAAAATGCAATAACCCCTTTGGCAAAGACTGGGAAATTCCATAATCAATTTTTTTTCTCTGGGGGTCTTTATTTTACAAGTCTGATGATGTTTTACTGAAAAATTGAATATTATCAAGCATTACCACTCCTCCTGTGGACAAAATAGAGAAATGCATGTTGTAATTTACCTGTCTGCGTGGTTAGTAGGTTTCTGAATACACCTGAATAGTTCTCTGAAAGCTATCCTGTCATAATAGCCTGTAAAGCTATTCATAATTCATATCAAGAACCCTGCAAGAACAAGTTGGAGAGTTTACCTTGATTATTCAGTTCACCGATTTTGGGCATTTCTATATTTGGTATTAGATTTGTTCATTTAAGGCAGATATTGGCATATTATGCATATGCATGGTGCTCTTATGGTTTCTTCTGTGAGCTTTCTGTTCATGAAAAACAAAATGGCATATTGTGGGAAAACAATTTAGGCTGCAAATATTGTCTGCTGTCTAGAAAGCCAGGTTCAGGAGTTTCATTTGCATGTATGCAGCTTACTTAGTAAATCTCTTTTAATGTGGCTTTGGGGAAAGTGTTGCTGTGGAGGCAGGTTGCTCAAAATTGACCCAGTGAGTATAAGAAGTGTCTGGAAATGTCATCACAATGTTTAAATATTTTGTTCATTAGTAATGAGCTCATAGGTCCTGGGCAATTTCACTCTTTTTCAGCATTTAATTCATTATGTCAAAGGTCATATTGCTAATACTAATGATGTAATATTTTTATGTTTCTTTTGTAGCACATGGCAAGAAATATGTTTAAAATGAACGTGACATTGTTGAACTTGATGTTGGAAAGTTGTGAAATCTCCCTTTGAAAAATGTGTCTTGATGCGTTCAGACCTTTTTAATATTGAAGATTGATAAACATTTGAAAGAGCTCATTCGTTCCAAACTGGAGTTTTTGTAATAAGGGAAATGATCTAGGTTTTACAACAATGAATTCCTACTAACCTGCCTGATTCATGTAGGCGTCGTCCAGAGGAATATGACATGCACAACAGGAAGCGACCCAGGATTGACTATCCTCCCGAGTTCCCCCAGAGACCAGGTCAATATCTCTCACTGTTCGTCAGAGCAAAGGATCAATAACAACACTTCTTACTTCTGTTCTTGCAAACATGTAACTGCATCACTGAGTGCTTGCCTGCAAAATTTTGTATGCTGTCATTTGCTGTACTGTAATAAGACTTGAAGTAATGTGCTTCCTGTATGATTCATATTAATGTATTATTCATATAAATATGTACATAATGTTTTGTCCGTTCTATCTGTTTTTGCATTTTGTGTATTCTGTGTCGAATAATTTTTTCTTTCTTTCATACTTTCAACTTTCTTTCATACTAATTCTCTTACCATTGGTGAAACATGTGTTTGGTGACTGTTCAGGTTTTATGCAAGACCCACGCAACCAGCCTGTGGACAGGTACCTCCCTCGCTCTCGCCCACGCCCATTATCTTTATCTTTACTTGTGACTTTTTAAACAAGCATGTTTAATCTCATACGGTATTTACTCCTGCAGGCGCTTTTCTGGAGTAAGGAGAGATGTGTTCCTCAATGGCGTGAGTCTTGAACCAACGTCTACCTTTTAAATTAACATTTTATCTTGTGGTGTAGGCTGTAAATATATTTTATGGTAGATATTTTTAAGCTTTGTATACTGGTGACCTTTTGTTCTCTGCAGTCTTACAACGATTACATGCGAGAGTTCCATCACAGCATTGGGCCTCCACCTCCATGGCAAGGGATGGTCAGTACTTTTTTTTCTAAGCCTTATTTCTAGTTTAACTTTCTCTATCAAACAGTTGATCCTTTTATTTGCATGTTTATTTAAGAATTAAATTATTTCTGTTTCTCTGGAGGCACCGTATCCTGGTATGGATCAGCCTCCTCATCATCCGTACTACCAACACCATCCTCCGCCACCCCAGGCCCACCCACAGTACTCAGGCCATCACCCCATGCCTCATGATGCCCGCTTCAGGGAGAAGAGGGTCGTCCGTTCATTCTCCTCCAGTCTGGTAAGGGATCACTTGAGCAAGTTACCTACATTACCCACAGTGCCACTCTAATAGTGGGGTTTACCTCTTGCTTCATCTGTATTTAAACAGTGATGCAGCAGGGCTTTAGTCGTTTTGTCTGTCCAGCTCTCATGTCCTCATTTCTTCATTCTGCTCAAAGAGATCAGCTTCTAAAGTTTCAGCTTTCACACAAATACTGCTTTTAACACCATCTGCTAGTCATCTTGTAAACTGCTAACCTGCCAAGTTGGGGTGTATTATTTTATGGTCCATTTACAACCAACAAACACCCCTAAATCGCTACGTATTTAAAGTGTTTCAAGGAATTCACTTTCAAGAGGTAATCATTTCACATAAGACTGGTTGTTTAGGTGAATTGGAACCCTGTAAATTCACAAACCTTGAAAGCAAACCTAATAAAAACATAGATGGTGAGCTGTTCTCGAACATGAGCTGCTCCCTTCTTTGTTTCGTCTGTGCTCACATCGCACCAGGGTCTACCATAATCTTTTTGTTGTTGTTTCTCCACACAAGAAAATTTTTGGCTGCTGCTTTATTGTCTCTTTTTGAAATCCTGTGCTTGTTACATTATACATCATATAATTGTAAATAAGCATTAATTTTGTCCAAAACCACACACTGTTCACTACACAGTTCACATTTTTTGGTAGTTCTTACTTTTAGTAGTAACGTATGAATGCATATTGAAGAATATTGAGTGCAGATATTATATCTCACAGTTCAGTGTTACTGTCCAGATAATGTAGCCTGGCTGGTGCAGAATACCCACAATGCATTTTGCTGTTTGTATAGAATACGTGCTTTTCTGTTAGAATAAAATGGCTAGGTTTTGACTAAGAATTGTTCCTTCATTCTGGTAGTGTACTATGCTCACGTTTAATCTTCACTCGCTTGTTACAGCACGATTACGACATGCGTGTGGACGACTTCCTGAGGCGCACCCAGGCGGTGGTGAGTGGCCGCAGGAGCCGGCCCAGAGAGCGAGAGCGTCAGAGAGAGCGTGAGCGACCGCGAGACGCGCGACGGGAGCGCGAGAGAGAGCGAGGCCGCGAGCGTGACCGTGACAGAGACCGCATCAGAGACCGTGACCGAGAAAAAGAAAGAGGGCGCTATCGCAGATAAAAGAAGTCATCGCTACAGCTTGTCACATGGCAAGGTTTTGCTCACTATCTCGTTATGGATTCTCTATTGAAAATCCCTTTTAATTTCTGTCAAGAGACATTTTTGTTGTTTATTTTTGGGTTTTTTTGGCTCATGTGTAAAGGTGAACTGTACTTCAAAAAAAGCTCCACTCTTCCTTTCAGAGTATTATTTTTAAATATGTACATTGTTTTACAGGAGATCGTTTGCATCATGTATTCAGTGTTTTCTATGGTGACAACCAAAAACTTTTTTTTCCCCTTTTAATCATTGAGCATCTAGAGGGCACTGCTTACCATGTTAGGTTGATTTGGTACCAGTCCCTTACATAAAGTAAGTGTTACAGTTTAGGACAAAGCTAAGTTGTTTCCATCCTTGATTGTTGTTCAGCTCTGTAAATGTCTCTGCCGAGGAGTTAAGATAATTCACACTTGTGTCTGTGATACGTCATTGTACATAGCTTCTGAATGGACTGTTAAGCTGTTCAACAGACTGCAGCAACTTCTTTTATCTGGCTTTATGTTCCAAATGTTATGTTATGAGTATGTGAGTGTAAAAAAAAAAAAAAAAAGCAATACCATCTTTTTTGTGTTTAATCACTGACGTATACTGTAAATTTCCTAAGATGAAGGTCAGTAAAGCAACATGCTAGATGTTTTTGTCAGAAAAGTTGTATCTTTTACTGATTATCTTTTGTATGATTAAAAAGAAAACACTGTGTTGTGGTATTTGGAAGCTTTTATTTATGTAACCTAACAGAACATTTTAGAAAATATGGAGGTGTGGGAAAAAAATGTAGCCTAAATGTGCAGTCAAAATATACTTGAGATTTGGGATTGAACTCATGAAAGGACAATTTTATTGCATGATAACATTTAAGAGCCTATTGATCCAAAGCGTAAAGTTGGGCGTGTGTCCATTTATGGAATCTGAATTTCTTGAGACTAATAACATTTTGGGGTCAAGAAAATTGTGAAAGACCTCAATTTATGACCTGTGCAGTGCAGCAATTCACAGTAGCATGAAAATCGGTTTTCGTCAGTCAGTTTCTGCTGTGATAGGATTATTCATAACTAACTCCAATGTGTATATTAAAAATCCCAAAACAGTAAAGGACCACTTTACTTAACTGGGTTACGAACGTAACTGGAAAATCTGATCAAAAGTCAAGGGAGATGCATTCGAGACACATGAAAGTGCCAGGTGTGACTGGCTGTCTGTCTCAGCTGCACATTTGTGATCGGAAATTAATACCAGCTAACAGTTATTGGTTTGCAGAAGACGCAGGGAAAGTTTGGTTGTGGTTCCCGAATCATTCTGGGAACAGATTTGGTTTATTTCCTCTTTACTTTTCCAAAAAAAAGGTTTCTTTATGGAGATATAACATTCACAATTTGTTGTGTGTTATGGTCCAGATAAGCAGCCTTGCAGCAACCTATAAAAGTTCATAGAATTTCTATTATTGTTTTTGATAAGCTTTGATTATTTGAACCTCCCAGGAACCATGCAGAAACCTTTGAGAACATTCCTGGAATTATCTTTAAAAAACTTTAGCGTTACTCTACTGATCTACACATGGTTGGCTGTCATAATGCATATAATAATAATAATAATAATAACAACAACAACCACAGCAACATCATGATCTATGGGGCAACATGGTGATGCAGTGGTTATCAATGTCGCCTCACAGGAAGAAGGTTCTGGGTTCGAAATTGTGGACCGACTGGGACTTTTCTGTGTGGAGTTTGCATGCTCTCTCTGTGCCTTCATGGGTTTCCTCCATGTGTTCCAGTTTCCTCCCACAGTCCAAAGACACGCAGATTGGGTCAACTGGCTACTCTAAATTGTCCATAGGTGTGAATGTGAGTGTGAATGGTCGTCTGTCTCTGGGTCAGCCTTGCAATAGGACCGAGATCTGCCCAGGGTTTACCCCGGCTCTCTCCCGAAGTCGGCTGGGACTGACTCCAGCTTCCCCCGACCGCTAACTTATGAGCACTGTAGATAATACAGGGCTGGATGGAATAAGATCTGTAATACAAAATATTTATTGATCCACACTCCCTATCTATTGTCATTTCTATTAAAATGTTCATCTAAATGTGACGTCGGTATGCTGAATGTGAGTTTGTATACAAAAATAAAGAAATAAATAAAACTTCACGGTAACCTTTGGCGATCTTTGATGGCTTCCTGTAGGACAATGTTAAAACAACATTCCTGGAATGTCAGTGTGTAGTTGCAAAGATAATTCCCAAGATACTCATTAAATAATACTCATTAGCAAAACAGAAAACTAACCAAAATATAACACTCCCACAAGGTTATGAAACGGCATTGCTAACTAACCAAATGCTAACATTAGCAAAACTTTCTGTTTTCCCCTGAAAGCAGTAGCCAGGGTTAGCGTCGTGAATTAGTGAATTAGTTTTTCATTGTATTTGTACCATTTGTACTGAACTAAAGATAGACGTAAATTATTATACGAATTACTGAAATATATCAAATACATATATAATATAGCCCAAAAATGTTAGCTTAAGCCTTGTCCAAACAGCAAGCTAGACCGTTGCCATGCCTACAATTCCCATCAGCCCCTTCAGACGGCTACGTCTTTTTAGCGCGCGACACGTTGGGAATGCTGACATGGCGGCTCCCATAGCGTCTGCGCTGCGGCTCAGTTTGTGGACTGTTATTCTCTTCATTTCGGCGCTTTGCATCCCTTCGGCTTTAGCTCTGATTGAAGGACTTTACTGCGGCACGCAGATCTGTTACGACGTGCTCGGCGTGAGCAGAGACGCGTCCAAAGCGGAGATCGGCCGCGCGTACCGCCAGCTGGCCCGGAAATACCACCCGGACCGCTTCCAGGCTGGAGACCCCGCACTGGCCGGAGAGAGCGCCGACAGCGCGCAGCAGAAGTTCCTGCTCATCGCTACGGCTTATGAAACTTTAAAAGTGAGTCGCTAAAGCGTTATGAACTTGCGTGAAAGGCTGCGTGTGCGCGAGAAGACAAATCATCCTAACCTCTGCCTGAATCACTTCCTGTCTCTGACCAGAGGAGGCGATATTTATTTCCGTTAATGTTTATGAATCCTCCCGCTGTGTTCTCCCTTACATCTATGTATATGCCACCATAATAATGACAAGGTTTCTCATACTAATGATTGACCTATCTTAGCCTACCTCTGACTTCATGTTTATTAATTAAACCATTAAAAAGTGATCAGTTCTCAATTTCCATGCATTGAATAGATCAATTCACACACCATCCCTTCCTCAAATACAATAGTATGTCTGCAGTCGTATTGTCAAAATATGAGAAACTGTCTCAAAATTATGGCTTGGTATCTCATAATTATGACTTAAGTCCTCATAATTATTTAGTATTTCAAAATTATGACTTAAGTTCTCATAATGGCCTCTCTTCATTATGTCTTACTATCTTAATTACTTTGCATGTCATAATTATGAGATACTATCTCAATTGGCTTAGTAGCTCATAATTATAATTTAAGGTCACATAGTGACTTGCAATCTCAGTAATAATAATAATAATAATATATTACGTCATAATTTCAAGAAAATGTTCTCATTATTATGAAGAACTAAGTTAAGTTAGTAATAAGATAAGTAATTTTTTACTTAGTCATAAGTCATAATTGACATAGCATCTTACAATTATGATATGTGAAGTCATATGTTCTAATTATCATCACATACTATGTGACTTCATTTATTTATTTTTTTCCAAGTGGTGTAAACGGGCTTCCAAATAAATCTGAGTTAGAACTGACCGCATGGCAGGACCGCATTATTGCATTATATAATCTAGCATCCAGTCATGTTGTACTATGCAAACGAAAATTCAATATGACTTTGCTCCCAGATGGATGAGCAAATCTCATGCGGTTTTCAAAATGATCTGAATCACCAGCTCACTCCACTCATTTCAAACACAATGTGTGACTTTTTAATGTCTTGCAGGATGAGGAGTCACGCAGGGACTATGACTACATGCTGGATCATCCAGAGCAATACTACAGCCACTATTACACTTACTACAGGAGACGGCTGGCACCCAAAGTGGATGTTCGGATAGTCATTCTTGTGACTGTGTGTGCAATCTCAGTTTTTCAGGTAGGTGATCAATATTTTCATTGTTGTCCAGCAGCATCTCTCTGAAATCTCATTTTTCAGTCCACCTGCCTTATGAGACCCACTGAGAACGAAAACTAGGACAATGATATGAAGTTGCATACAAAAAATTTAATAGGAAATAAAACTGGACTGAGAAAAAGAACAATCATTTTGGTCTCGGTATCTGATGGTAAAAATAGTATAGCTAAATCTAGGTAAATAATTCCCACAAAACAACATTTAAAATTCATTTTAATTTCTTGGGTCTAGGAGCAATGCCGCTTCCATACAGTAGATGGCATAGTGATGCTATTACTCCAAAAATCAGAAACACACATGACACTGAGGATGTTCAGTCAGTGGAGTGTAAAAGTTTACCTTCTCTGGTTATTATGTAAGCAATAAAATGTGACCGGGCATGCTGTTATAATAATGATATAAATAATGATGGAGTGGTGTGTTGTGGATGTATACTGTTACCGCTAGAAAGTGTTATTTTTCAATAAAACTCAGAAGCACATCCCAAAGTTTGGTTCTTCTTAGAGCACAGCAAGTTCTCAGCTATTTAAGTTTGTAATTCATTAATAATTAATGAATTCATGCTTTTTAATAAGTTAATTCCTGTTATCACGTATGTTATAGCAGCTATAAACAGTTGTTCACTCAATAGCCTGTAGCTTGTTTTTCTCTCCCTTGAGGTATAATAATACAAAGAATAAATGCTTGTCATGATACCAAGAAACCAAACTTGCCTGTCCCGAAGACTTATACTTACTGACGGTTAAAGTTACTGACAGAGTACAAAGCACTAATTTTAGAGACTCCTTCCATAAATAGTAAATAAACACCTGAAAATGATTATTGAAAATAATTCATAACTCAAAATAATTCATCATAATTATGGAAAAATAATAACGCACTTTTAATCAGTTAAAAATTTGCCTTGGATTATTTGAAGCACCCGGCACCCTGTGAATGAGTTGTTACTATAGAAATGATAGAGTATTAGAACATTAATATGAACATATCATTTGAATTACAGCCATCATGCTGTTCTAGAAAATTAATTACCAGTCAGAATTGAGAATTCATGAGCACTCTGGTATGTTAATATCTTAATGTGCATCCTTTGATTGTTTACATTTACATTAATTAATGTGTTGATGGAAATGAAATTCTTTTGTCTTCATTATGCCACGAAAACTTTTGCACTCGACCGTTTGTTCAGTTTAATTGCACTTTATTTTCTCTGCAGTATTACAGCTGGTGGAGCAGCTACACGGAAGCAATCAATTACCTCACCACCGTCCCCAAGTATCGCATCCAGGCGACTGAGTTGGCTAAGCAGCAAGGCCTGCTAAACCGCACCAAAGAGAAAGGCAAGAACCGGCGTTCCAAAGAAGAGATCCGTGAAGAAGAAGAGGAGATCATCCGAGACATCATCAAGAACAAGATTGACATCAAAGGAGGCTACCAGAAGCCCAACATCTGTGACATCCTGCTGTTTCAGATCATCCTGTTCCCATACCACATGTGCCTCTATGTAGTGTGGTATTGCTCATGGGTTTATCGCTTTAACATTCGTGGCGAAGAGTATGGAGAGGAGGAGAAGCTCTACGTCATACGCAAGTGCATGAAAATGTCACAGGCGCAGTTCGACAGCCTGGACGACCACCTGAGACAAACATTCCTGGAGCGTCAGCTGTGGATAAAAGAGAACTACGAGGTGTGTGTTTGTGTGGAAAAGTTTGGGTTTTCTCATTGCAAATGTATCTAACAGAGGTGCCAAGTTGTAAAATTTAGCCATAGCATTCACAATTCTTGTTCGTTATTTTTCTGATTGTGCTGTCACAGACGTAAGCATTTATTATCTGTACAGATGCCTGATGAGGTCACATGATGTAGCTTTTGAGTTTTTCTTTATATGTCTGAGCATTAAACGGTCTGACCTTGGATTGAATTTGCTTGGATGCCCACTCATGGAAAGATTGGCAACTGTCATGAAGGCTCTCCAT
>JAQQZR010000017.1:3503072-3517332 GCA_030068235.1 Notoglanidium macrostoma
CAGAAAGGCACCCTGGGTGACCCGGGGATCGAACCCAGGACCTTCTTGCTGTGAGGCGACAGTGCTAACCACTGCAAACGTAATATATGCGTTCATGTGTTTGTCAAACTTGAAATTAGCAGTTATAAAGCTCTGATGAGACGGTGTTCTAGTTCCTACAAATTAGTCAGGTGTATAATTGTTAAGTTTCTATTCAGGTTCAATCTCTTTCAGACTCCGTAACCACCTCTCTCTCTCTCTTCTGTGTGACAAACGCGCTTGGAGAATGAGCTTAACAGACGCAAGGTCGTGTTAAACTCAGTCTGATATAATGAAGAGAGTCTAGAAGTATTTATACAGGAAACACAGATGTCACAGATGCCAAACACCTTGTTTGGTCAGAACATGACATGACAAAAGGTTTCCGGCATTAAAAGTAACACAGAGATGAATCAAAGACCGTATCATCATTGTCTTTACGATAGTTAACCTAAACAAGCTTGGCCGTGTCATAAAGACCTACATTACCACAGGACACAGAAAGGACAGCTGGACATCATAAAACCTTAGTCGGGAAAGCCAAGGTGACAATCCCAGGCAGCAGGGTTACAGGATCAAAGGCCAGGACAGACACAGAAAGGAAACGGCTAACATGAGACAAGATTTTCAATCTAACAATAATATGTCTTAAACTTTCTCGTCCATTTCCAAGCACTTGAGCGCATAGGCTGTAATAAGGTTAATTATCCAAATCTGAAAGGCGTCATCAAACAACTGGGCAGACTGGTTTGAGTAACTACGTAATACATTTCTGAGACTATAGCTATGCAAATTGAATACTGATACTGATGTGACAAACTAAGCTAATTTACAAGCAGTTGCAAAGAATTGAGGCATTTCTACTTTGCATATTCGTGTACTATTATGGTCAAGAATATGTGTAACCTAACCACCACCCCCATGTGCCTTGTGAACATCCCATTACAGATTAACCCCCCGCTGTTATAATCTCCATCCTGCTTATACCACAGCAGTTTGCCAATGATTATATTTTATTAATGTACACCACAGATTTAAGTGTTAATAGTTACAATTAATGTTATGGAATGTCCATGACACAAGTTACTTCATGTAATCACTTACGTTATAGCAGCTACAAACAGTCATTCCCACACCAACCTCTCTTCTTTTCCTCTCTTGAAGTTAATGAGAGAAAAATGTATTGAAAGACTTTCCTGTGGCCAGAACTACGGTTATAGTAAATGAACACACTCCTGCTGATTTAAGAATTCAGTCGTGCTGTGGTATGAGTAAATAATTTGAGGATTATATGGGTAGTGAGTAACTTTCATGTTTAACTATTTTTTAAATATAGGGAATGATAAATACGTGGTTTTCCACACTGCTGCTCTTTTCTGTTAGATGTCAAGACTCCTTCGAAAGTTAATTCACACGATGTCCTACTATTTCCTTACTGATTTCCTAAATAAGAGGAACAGACATGCAAATTAAAGAAAATTTGTCAAATATCTAGTAGTTGACAAATTTACCACTCTTGCATAAATGAAAAGTCTTCTAGGCTTAATGTATAACACAGGACTAAGTAACAGGCTGTTTTTAAGGCTTTTCGGTGTTGGTATCATATTGTTTAATCCCTTAAGCCTTCAGTGGAGGTCTGCTGAAACCCTGTAAACCATGGCCACAGAGATTACACTTTAGCTGAGCAAAAATGTTTACAAAAATGTCCACATTCGTTGTTTGAGACGTGAAAACTTCATGGAAAAACGTCACGTAAATGTTGTACAGTTAAGAGATTTCTTTTAGTTCACATACAAGTTTAAAAGGCTAAAAAAAACCTAGGTGCAAATTTGAAATAATAAATGTGTGTGTTTGTTTTTTTTTTAATGCCACGGTTTGATTGAGGTTGTGAAATTTCATTTGTGTGAGGTTGTGCAATTCAGGGTTTTAACAGTGGACCGAGTTGTTTGCTTTGAGTTCCTACTCGTATTCCAAAACAGTTGCTCTTTGTACCTCGTCGTGAACCACGGTAAGAGAACATTTCCCAAACAAATACCATTCTCAGAATGGCAAAAAATGAAAGACAAACTCTGACTTGTTTCACGCTCTAGAATGGATAGTTAAAGGAATAATTTGGCTAATTATGACATGTTCACAAGTTGTCCTGTAATCAAATCACCTAACATTTGCTTTCTGAAGATTGCTTCTTAGAAAGTTCTAGTTACCAGTTTAGCGTGCCTGAATCATCACATGCTTTCCCCACATGATGCCACTTGTATTTATATAGTGATATCACAAAGTAGGACAAGTCTTTATTGGGAAAAAATTATATACTAATCAAAATGGAATCCGTATTATTTATTTACACATTATCAATGATTTACAATGTTTTTTTGTAGAATAGATTTGTATTCTGTTTTTATTTGTTGGAGCACAGGGTTCTACGGTTTGAACTTTTTGCAAAAAATTTTATTTCCTGTCATTCACCATTAAGAATAAAAATGTCAAGGGCTCCCGAGTATGTGCAACCGAAAAGCATTTGCCCCGTCATTGGAGATTGTAAGGACCTTGGTGGGAGGGGCTTCTCTTTTTCCCCTGTCAATCACAGCAGCATGAGCCAACCGTGAGTGTCCTTGAGCTCATGTATGAGGAAGAGGGTAGATAGCACTTTGTCACGGGTTCAGAGTACAGCAGTTTCAATAAGATGCCGTAATTGTCATCGTGTGTCTCGGATGGAGTGGGTGGGAACTGATAGATGACCAAATTGTGGAAACTCTAATAAGCAAGGAATAAAACTTGACTAGGTGTGGAGTTATAGGAAAATAATCAATGACTGTCAGACGGCAGAGATTTTCAGGTTAACCCTTCACTTAAAACGCAGGCAGAGAAAAAAAAAATGTGTAGCAGAAACATAGCTCTAAACAGGCACAGGATCAGGTGATCAGGAAACATGAGCTAAAGAACCAGAAAAACAGAATCACAATACCAGGAAATGAGAACAGGATCAAAAACCAGGAAAGCATGCACAGCATACAAAGGCTCGGGTTGTCTGGCAAATAAACACAAGACAATACTTCACAGTGTGAGCGAGTGCTATGAAAGTGCTGTTTAATTGTGTGTTAAAGTAACACATCCTGGATTGTTTTACAGAATTTATACCACTGCAACTTGCCAACTATTTTGTTTCGTTAAGCAGTTTGTAGTTCACGTTCATGTTGTGGAACCGGTTGAAAAAAGGTGCAGCATGTTCAAAAAATCTCAACTGTGTCTCTGTCCATGCCTCTGTCTGTAATTTTGAGCAAAATACCAGGACGGCCGCTTATCGTTGACGTGTAAGCAGAATAATTACTCTGTCATAAAATTGTGCTGTACATTTTACTCAGAAGCAGATTTTGTTAATGTGAAACTCTTCAGGAGTTTTCTCTGACCGAGGTCAGGAGGAGTGTGACACATGGGATGGTCTGACATTGTTCATTAACTCTTAACACAGCAGTAGTCTGACACGTCTGTGAATTTACACGGGAGTAAGAATGGATCTTACCGATAAACATGAATATATTACATAAGGAGCTGTGTATATAAAGCCTTATAACGTGTAAATAATTAATACTCTAATAAAGCTTTTCGAGTAGTGTTTCAGTATCAGAAAGGGTTCCGAGTAAAACACTCGATGGAGGCTAATAACCATTCATTTATAACGTGAACCCATCAAGATCTTTTGAGGAACCCTCTAAGAACTTGGCACGATAGAGTTGGTTATTTTCAGATATTCCTGCATTTTAATTTATTAATCATTACTGTAATCATTAATGTTAATAATGTAAATTTATTTCTGGAGGTAGTAGTGATCTTTCTAATAAACATTTTTATCTATAATTATATAGACCAGTGTGTATAATATAATAAGATAAGTGTAACTATTGCATGTTAAAACAAGTATGTCCTTGATGTAACTTATATTTTAGCTATAAAGAGGGAATGAAACTCCCGTCACAGTGCGATTTGTTTCATGATACTGGCTTGTGGCTTCATGATTCGGTTTGGTTCTGAGAATATTTTGAACATAATTTTGATGATGACAGTTGTTGACTGAAAAGACTAATTTCTACGAACAGATGTTTAATAAATCCAAACAAAATGACTACAGGTTCACCAAATCTTAAAAATAACCCCGCCCAAATAATTTACTTGAATAAACAAAGTCTCTGACCTGCGGAAAATGATTGATTAAGACATAAAGAGCTCTGAGGCAGCACCTGAGGCGTCATTTTATCTGGAAATAGCGCTCCAAAGACGGCTAAAATGGCCGACTTCTGCGCTCTCCTTCTCTGGCATTGTGGGTCGCAGTGGCACAGGGTTGGTGTCCTTTGAAAGTTACTGATGAGATGTTAACTATTATAATGTGCTCCTGTATCTAAGTAACCTGTAATGCTTGTTGGGTGTGAGCCAGAGCGATCAGTCAGCATACTCTCTACATATTTTTGGTTTTGCAGATTGGGACCGCTGGTATTCAAACAGAAGAGTTAGATACATAAAAAAAAAAATGGATTCCTGACGTATACATGATATACAATACATTCCAACAACACACATCGCCAATTTAACATTTGAATTGCAAAGTACATTTGACTTTACAAATTTCTGATACTGGAGTCTCTTTTAATAAATGGCTTGTGCAATAAAAAGTGTGCAGTGATTATCATAAAACCCTGCAAATATATGCACTCCATTTTATACCTTAGACACGTAATTTGTGAAATTCTTGCTCGTGGTTGGTGGGTTTGCAGATGTACAGCAGAAATGTTGACTATAGTGGATTAATCCCTCTATCCCTCATCAAAACATTTAAACTCTGTCCAGAAGAAAAAAAGTAAATGAGTATAGAGTTAAAAAGCCCATTAGTACATTACTTGATATAAAAGTCTCTGGGCTTCAGACTGCAGGGAAATGTATCTGTTTTAGGAGGCGGAGCCTTTTTGCGCTGCTTGTGTAATGAGCGAACGAAGTCTTCTGATTGGCTTCCATTAGAAGTCGGAGGCAGGAGAAAGACCACATGACGAGGTTAGTCATGAGGGAACATTTTCAAAAGGTCAGCCACACTCTCTTCACTTCCCATCTGCACACACCGAAGAGCCAAGTCCCATTTCTCAGTCTAAAGTACGGCTTCATGCGTGTGCACTGATAGCTGACAGGACCTCATCACGTTTTCTAGTGAAAGTCATACAGGAGAGACCGCAGCGTCAGGGTGAGTCGAACCTGTTGCTGAAGCAGTAGCCTGGTGTTTGGAACAGATGTGTGTATCTAGCCTGAGTGCTTACTGCATAAATATATTGTAATACAGAAAATAATGTGCATTTTCAATGGGAGGATTAGCAAAATGTTGCGTCATGCTGTTACATGTCATGTGAAAGTGGGAATTCATTCAGTTCCTTATTTTTCAAGAACGTGGTGTCATGTATTGTAAGGAAGAAAGATTAGTGTCTTAAAAGAAAGCTGTTAAAATGACACCGATTGATTTAAGTGTCAAATACAACCGCATAGTGGACATAGAAGTAAAAATAGTACAAATGAGTAGATTTCCTGCTCGGCATTGTTTGGGATACTAACTGCTCATAAACTGATTATCCTATCCAGTGTGATGTCAGTATCTTCACCATTTACATTTTTTATCATAAAGTACACAATATTAAACCTGTATTTTCTTTTTCGTGAGTTTGAAAGACCAGGTAAACTGGAAGGATACACATACGGTGTACATGTTCATAAAGATTGTTGGACTGTACACACATCATGCAGACTACTATGTGCAATGATCTAAATATTAATCAAAAGGTTTCAGAGTTGATGGGATATTTTTTACAGATTATACAGAAATGCACCGAGCACAGTTGTACCAGACTGAAGAAAAAAACAACCAAGGGGCGACGGAGAAAAAGCTATTAATAAGCTTAAATAAGAAAGTGGAGACTAAAGCTGCCTTTCCTTATCAGAGATGAAACATTCACTAAGGGTGTAATGATGCACAAAATACACTGGTGCTTTTACAAAGCAAAAATAAGCATTGATTAATAATTCCGCATTATGACTGAAGCTTAATAATGACACACAATGACAGTTTGTGCATGATGTTCACATGATCCATTTAGACTCTTAACAGCATATAACAAAACAAAAGCTGTGCATTAGAAACAGAGAAAACACATGGCTAATTAACCGTGAGCTCTATGGCCAAGCTTTCACCGGTCTCAGCAAAGCGTCCACACCCACCTACCTGTCAGAAAACGCCCCAAAAGACTTGAAACTATCCCCAAAAGAAAAAATAATTATGTACTAGCTAGGAACATCCTGCTCATTTCTTTAACCTGTCAGGAAATGAATCAGTCAGGAAATGGTTTTAAAAATGCGTCTTGGGCGATGAGATAACAAGTGGACCGCCAAGACACATCACTGTTTACACCTGTGTCTGTTGTACATCTTCAAGATCTCCAGCTGGCCACTTGATGTCATTCAGATTTCGTTCCTGCCTGCATTACTTTTCCCGTTACGTCCTTGTTGGGGATGCGTCAGGACACATGCCAGTTTATACTTCTGCGGCAAACCTACACTCCATACCTGCGTGCCCTACACTGCACGCTATGCTGTAGCCTGCACCTCTGTGTCTCCACAACAACGACTGTGATCGGTCGCTCTGCTTGGTAGCATCGCATTTCCTCCAACACATTTCCGTCTGCTGCTTCTTCTCCATGAAAATCACCAAGCTACTATCACCAGTTTAATCTTGCAGATCAAATCCTGCGGATTTAAACAGTACTTGCACTGCAGTGCTTCGAGCCGCTCATACTGCTGAATACAGACGACTTAAAACAATTCAGAAATTCACTTGGTTTATAATTAATCGCACAAGGTTACTCCCCCCCAGTAAATTTGTTTCAAAACAACATTTCGTCCACGTTCTTGTCTGTTTATTATTCTTACAGAGAAACACAGAATTTGCACTGCGAACAAATCGGTAAATTCTGGTGTGTTTCATGCAACAGCGCCTTCCAGAGGAGACGCCCAACCTACACGCCAGTATAAAGGCTTTATGCCATAGCTTCAGCATAGGTTTGACACGGAAGTATATATCCGCCTTTACACTACAAAAGATGTGCATTCAAATGCGTCCCAGACCGTCTCGGCCATTGGTTTGAGTGGCTGCGTCTTGGTGGTCGTTTACACTTGTATTTAGAGCTGTCCACTTGTGATCCGATTACTCCAGATGCATTTTAAAACCCAATATGAACAGGGTCTGTTATTCTCTTCGTCGTGTTGGAGCTGAAGTGAAGTACATTTTTTTTATTTTTTTTTTTTATTATTATTATTATTATTTTTTTTGTAATCCTCATACCCTCTCCTGATACAAGATAAAGAGGAAGCTACTTTTTCAGAGGGGGGAGTGTTTATTTGATTAATCTGAAATGTTTAATACACCTCATGTAATATAAGTGGTATTGTATGAACAGTCCCAAACTTACACACTGTTCTGTTATACACTACTTATACATGCTGTAAATACTTCTGTGTCCGTCTGTTGGGTTTAAACTGCAAGGCTAATAGGATTCTGTGAAAATGTACATTTGGTCCACTCAGTAAATACACACCGTGATGTTTCCGGAAGCAAACTGAGACTGACCTCATGGTAACATGGTTTTCTCCAAGAAAGTAGCCTGAGGCTGGGTCTGCATCTTTTCATTATCTGCTCTCTCTGTCAGGGCTGGATTTTATTTTATTTCCCCCCCAGGCTAGATCTGGCCTATAGAAAAGTGTATTACTCTTCCATTAGGGCTGAATCTGTTTTAGATGGCCACATATTAGATTAGACAGAGCAGAGTATTTGAATTTGTAGCCTGGGGTTGATAATGGGATTCGACTGGTAAAGGTTAAATGGTTGTTATTTCTAAGTTAGACAAATTTCTGCCAATTCACTGTGTCACGCTGCACCTGGATATCAGACATGAGGCAGGTCATACTGATTAGCTGACATCGGAGTGTGACCTCCGACAGTGAAGCCACAAAACTGATCCCTACAGCCCAGTTTATTATAACGGCAGAAACAGTTGTGTGCATTTTGCTGTATGATTTTACAGAAAGCGTAAACTCTCTCAGAACTTTTTCCCAGGACATTTTCCCTGTCATACTGCAACTATCCTGAAATGAAGTCAGCAGTGGTTTATAAACGTCGTCTTTGTTTCTGCCTGTGCAGGAAGATGGCACATGATCACCACAGCCAAATGGCTTCCCCAGCCACCACTCACTCTCTAGCCGATCACACCATGGATCATGGATCTGGAGACCATGGAAGCATGATGATGGTCAGTGAATTTTTGGTTTGTACTCATGGTGAATGCAATGGCTCGGTGCAGATGGATTAATGGTACATTTAATAAATAAATAAACTTGCCTATAGGATTAGCAACAATTAAGATCCTTTGGTAGCCATTTTGTAAGAATGTCAGCCACTAGCCACTTTAATAGGTAAACTTGTACCCCTGCTCTTTCATGCACATAGCCACGTATCAGTCACTCGTTTTCATAAAATCATGCAGGTAGCGGTAAAGCGTGGAAAGGGGGGTGATTTCAGTGATTTTTGATCTTGGCATGGTTATTTGTGCCAGACTGATAGAGTTGAGTATTTTAGAAACCTCTGATTTCCTTGGATTCTCCAACACCACGTACTCTAGAGTTTACATCTCCAGAATGGTGCTAAAAACTAAAATATCCATAGAGCGTCAAATCTGCTAAACTGGTCATCAAGTGTAAATAACGTGCATGAAAGTACAAGGGTAAGCCAAATGAAAACCTTAAAAGTGCAACAGAAATTAGAATTGAATCAGATTTTGGACATGCTTTAAGCACTTTGAACAAAATGGAGATCATGTACAGTAGAAAAATGGTTCAAGTCTTATGACGTCAGTTTGCAATAAACATTTTTTTAATTAAGGCTCTCATTTGACTTATTTACCATTTAACCATTTAATTGGGGTTGTGTGTGTGCATAATACGTTATAATTTTAAAATCCAATCAATTCGTATGTGAATAGTGATTAGGTAATTGAAACTATCTAATATAATGGAAAAAAGGCCAAAATCATTCTACTATATCTAGGCACTTTTATATTTTACACTTAACACTAGAGCAGGTTGACTCTACAACTTGCTCTACTATGTAATTGGATCCTTGGCTTCCCGTCGACACGCCATCAGGTCGAATAGTTGGGCCCCCTTTTCTGCTCCACCATAACCCTGAACACAGGCACACCGCAAGGTTGTGCACTGAGCCCCGTCCTCTACTCCGTCTTCACTGACGATTGCATACCAGCATTCACCACCAAATCGGCCTTCAGAAATGGAGCTCAGCGAACCACCTGTCTGTCCCTCAACACAGGGAAGCCCAAGGAGCTCATCCTTGATTTCAGGAGATCCCGTGATGAGGGTTATGCTCCAGTCTTCATTAAAGGTGACCGCATGGGGCATCAAGCTTCATCTCCAAGGACCTCTCATGGACCGCTAACACCACGGCACTGTTGAAGAAGGCACAGCAAGGGCTGTTTCTCCTAAGGTTGCTGAAACAAGCTCTCCTCCCCAACACATGCTGCTAACCTACATACTGCTGCACCACAGAGAGCATGTTAACTTACTCTATCATGTGTGGTATCTCAGCTGGTCAGAAAGCTCTACAGCGGGTTGTGTCGAGAGCACAGAGGATCATCGCGGTTCAGCTCCCAGCCCTGGAGGACATTTACAGCACACACTACTTCAGGAAAGCCACCAGCATCTGCATGGACCCCACACACCCATGCCACAGTCTATTTGAAATTCTCCTATCTGGCAAACGCTACAGAGCCCTTCATGCACAGACCTTGAGGCTCAGAGACGGGTTCATCCCAAGAGCTCCAAACATATTTAATCAGTCCATCAAGTGCCCCCGGTAGAACTATTTATACTTATATTGTAACTACCTTACTTTAAACTTTGCACTACAACTGTAACATTGCACAACCTGAGCCTTTCTATGAACCGTGTGCACTATATGGGCATTGTACTTATGTTTTTATGTTGTATATTTTTATTGTTTTATTGTATTATTTTTATGATTTTATAGGGAGATTATTATTTGGAGAACTTGCACATTGAATCTCGACATACTGTGCACAGTGACAATAATGGAATTAAATTCAAATCAATACTCTTTCTTTAATATAACCGTTAATAACTGCCACAAAGATTTTTCTTTCCTTATTTAATGACTATTCTGTATTGTTTTGGTGTGTGCCCATAATAGCAGGTATATAAGGAATAAATCCCAGTCAGGTGTACTGTAGTAGGAAAATAATCAACAAAAGGAGGGTGACTTGATGTTACTGAGTAACTGTTACTACTGGTATCTTTAGCTCTTGTACCACAGCAATTTTCTTACAATGCGTAGTATTTTGTTCGTCAGACAAAAACACATCATGCATTTTATCCATTTATAGGTACATTTCACATCCATGATAGCTGCTCCCTCACCGGCGTCTTTTTTCTCCTTTGCAAATTAATTAAGCAACAAACGCAGCTTGACATTTTCCCGAACAAATGCAAAGCTTTCTGTCCTGAAGAATGCATTAGGACATTTTAAGGAACAGATTTACCTCATATTGCTGATGACGCTGGAGACTCCTTCTAAAAATCCTAAATACACGCCTCCTCACAGAACATAACGCCATACCAACAATTTCACACGTTTTTAAGTCTGGTTATATGGGGCGTCTTTGTGTAAGTTGTTACCATAGCAACAATAACGGCCTGTTGGAGAAAGTCAATCGATACCGTCTGACTAATCTCAGTTGAGTATTCGACAATGCTGTGATATGATTTGGAATAAATATATAAGAAACTCCTGGAAATCAGACAGGTTTGACTGACAGTTTATCTACATGCATTAAGAAATTATTCATATTAAATATATTTGGTTGTGGCTTTTTTTGTTTGTTTGTTTGTTTTTTTATCTCTCTCTCTGCAGCAAATGACCTTTTACTTCGGTTACAAAAATGTCGAGCTGCTGTTTGCCGGCCTGGTTATCAACACACCTGGAGGTGAGTCTAAATTACTGATTGATAAAACATACCTAGAAGTCCATTTAAAGGGCTTTTCATAAAGTTGTTCCAAAAGCTTAATCTTTACACTGCTTCTGAGAGTCTGAATGGATCACGCAAGCAAGGTCGTTATTAAGTTTCAGTTATGTATCGTTGTAATGTTTTAATCAATTGAAAATGAAAACATGAGGCAATTCTTATATTTGCTGTATCAAGAACATATCAGTTCGATTCGACACAACAGCTATTATGATATTTGTATCATATCAAACTAGAATTTGTGTGTCTTTACATGCATTCCTGCATGTAAACATTTTAGCATTGCTCTCCTGGTGTAGTCTCTTTACTCAGTTACCAAGTTGTTACATCACCTACTTCATGCCTACACTCACGGACACTTTTTATCAGGTACAGCTACTATATAGCTCAGTTTATAGCTGCATAATTACTGAGCGTAGTCCATCTCATGCTTTGCACAGTCAGCTTGTCAGTCGCAGTTATGCAGCTCCCCAGATATAATCTGAAAGGTGTACATTCTCAACACTGCATGGCAGCTGTACTGGGGATTTAAACATCTCTGCGTGACTGCTGAGTTGAGAATAAACCATCAAGAAAGCCCATGCTGTGAGGAGAAACAAACACTGATGAAGAGATAGTTAGATAGATGATTAAGACGCAAACACTGTACTTTCTGACAAGATATGGTGCAGTAAGTGTTTACAACCCCCAGCAACACTGCTGTATCACATGCACTTGTACCAGTGAGACACACATTAGCACAATGGTGCCTGTTGGTTGATTGTCAGTAGATATTGATACTGTGATGTAGCCACAGAGTGTATTTTCACAGTTTTTCCGATGAGAAACTGACAGGAGGGATGAGGGTCTCTGGTTGCATGTTCATTAATGTTAAAATGTATACTAGCATTAGAACGGAGCAGAATATTTGATCAAGGTCTTTAGCTACAATATCCTCGAAGCTGCTCAAATTCTGAACTACTCATGTCCTCATCTCAGAGTTGGTAGGTGCCTGTTTCGGAGTGTTTCTATTGGCTGCGTTCTACGAGGGACTGAAGATCGGTCGAGAGATCCTGCTGAGGAGGAACCAAATCAGCGTACGCTACAACTCCATGCCAGTCCCCGGGACTGACGGGACCGTGCTCATGGAGACGCACAAAACCGTCGGGTGAGTTGCTTTTCATGCTGCAGAAATGTAGCGTAATCTTTACAGACCATGTGTTCTTATTCTTTCTATTAAAAGAATCACTGTCATAGTGGATTTGGGCCAGATCCTCATGTCCTAATAGGGTTTTAATCGTAGTGATTAAGAACTCGTCTTGTGTCGTGGTATTATCAGTGGGAGACACTTTTTTTTTTTTCTTTTCTATTTCTCTCAGACAGCAAATGCTGAGTCTGGCACACGTTTTCCAGACGATTCTTCACATCATCCAGGTGGTGATCAGTTACTTCCTCATGCTGGTGTTCATGACCTACAACGGCTACCTGTGCATAGCTGTGGCACTCGGAGCCGGCGTGGGTTACTTCCTGTTCAGCTGGAAGAAGGCAGTAGTGGTGGACATTACAGAACACTGTCATTAAGCCTCTAATCAGTGACGTCTTCTCTCTCTCCCTCCCGACATACACACAAATACACCTATGGGGTGCAAAATATGGGGGGGGAAAAAAGAAAAAGCAACACAAACCTATCATACAGATATTCAGTAATGATTTCTTTGAACATATAACACGCTGAAGGCACAAAAAGTGGTGTCAGGCTGATCTAGTAAGTGTCATTTTAAAGCCCTGTACTCTGAATTTTTATCCAATTTTACCCCAACCATTTGTCCTCAACATGGATCCATTCAGAATCACGACTCCGCAATCAGACTTTCTTACTCCTTTATTTCCACATCATTCCTCACAGAAAAGTGTAACATACACAGCCTTAAATTCTACCTCTTAATTTGTAAAATGATCACATTGCTGCATGTTAAAATGGATACCCAACTAACCTTTTGCCTTAAAACAAATGTTTCTGAGGAAGAAATAGTACATGGTGGCATAGTACAGGATTTACTGACTATCAAAAAAGTAGTGTTATTCATTTTACAACAATACATTCAATTAGGACGGATCCATGGGGCAGGTTTGAGATCTGATTGAAAATGCACCACCAAGTGTCTTTTTTTTTTTTTTTTTTTTTTTTGGGGTTATCATAATAGCTGAAATAGCAGACCGGTTAATCATTGTCAGGATTTCAAGACGCTAATCAGTGACTGGCTCAGACAGAACCAGGGAGAGGAAAAGAGATCATGCTATCATGGCACTCCGTTTACAAAACTGAAACTTACTCGATGTGGAGTGGGTTTTTTTTTTTGGGGTTTTTTTTAAACAAACGCAGAACGGTGCACAGAAGATGATCTGAAGCCAGTGTCTCTGTGAAGATTCCTTTTTATAATTTGTATTTGAAATATTCTATTACTTTAAAGTACATAAAGTCTGTTATTTTAGTTACTTAGCTTTTATGTAATGTTTATGTACACAGCAAATTTAATTGTACTATTTAGATGAAATCTAATTAAATTAAATGTAATTTAAATAGGCTGCTGTTCTCTTTCCTGCTGAAGCGTATTCATTACAGCGCACGTACACTGAATATCTGCCTCATCAATTGGCAAAAGGCACGGTCATAAAACACAGTTAACAACCAATAAATACTTGGACGTGAAAGCAGGGTTCATCACGTCAAGGTTTCTTAACTGCCTATTCTGCACGTCTTCACATTTATCCTGACCAACTCACGTCAGGCATCGACAACAGGTAAAACTTCTAAAGGTCAGGTTTTATTTAGCCAGAACTGCTTCTGAAAAAAAGACCTGAGGAAGATGATGCATTGTCTAATGGGAAATGTTTATTTGAAAGTAGAGAGCTTTGATCCTGAAAACTTTCCCACGGTGGAATACTTCCTGAGTTACCCTGACATTGGAGACTCCCTTCCATAAAGGTTAAATAAAGATCTCCTGACAAAGCTTCATATCATAAATTTCTTTTGTTAAATAACACCTTCTATTATTTATTATTTGCCTTAGGTAATGTATTGGTCAAATAGATAATGTATTGAATAATCATCCACCTGTTCCTGTGAATAA
>JAQQZR010000017.1:3517432-3529960 GCA_030068235.1 Notoglanidium macrostoma
AGAACTGCTGTTGGACACGATGTACAACATGCTCAAACATTTAATATAAAACCTTTGTGAGAACTTGCTGTCCTACAACAGTACAAGGGTTATAGGGCATAATATGTGATTTGAGACATGGCCCCAAATGCTTATTATACATTTAAAATTTTTTTTTATTTTATGAAAAATGTACAGTTCGTGATGATACCTTTTTACAAAACAACAATCTCATACATCTGTGTCCATCTTGTGTGTGCATTCAAATTTCTGAACACTCACTACACTCATGCTGGGATTACTGTGACAGGACAATGAAAAGATATGCTGGGCCACATCACACCACCCTGTGTAATTATTTTCCTATAACCGCATGCCCTGTTGCCCACGAGACAACATGCGGAAGAAACCTTGAGAGGAACCAGACTCCAAATCACTGTTCTGGGCCACGCTGGTTTAATTACCATTTGTAGAGATTCAAGATCCGAATTTCTCTTTGATTATGAGGTCAATTTATACTGTTATCTATACTGTTTATCCATCAGGGTCGCAGTGGAAGCTGGAGTCATTCTCACCTGACCTTCAGGTCAATTCTATTCAATTTGTATAGCTTTTTTTTTTTTTTTTTTAGCAATAGGCAGCTTTACAGATTTAAGCAATTTATAGATTTAGAAACCTTGAAAAACAAACTTGCAAGGAAAATCCTCCTGAAGAGTCAGTTTTTCTCTTTCTAGGTCTTCTATAAGATGTTTAGTTTTAGAACATATAGCTTTAGAGTTTTTTTTATGTCCTTAAGCTACATCAAAATTATTCAGAGGTAATGGAAATAAAATGCAATTACAAATAGGAAAAATACATGGAAATAAAATAGAGAAACGATATTTTCTGTGCAAAACATTAACGCTTTTTTGTCATTTTTATAATTACAGCACCAGCAGGGGGAGACATATGAACAATCTTAGTAAGGTGTTTCACCGAGAGCTGTTTACACCTTTTGCCATTCCCCTCGTCATGTACAAATACGTACTATCTTTATTTATCCTAAGTAAAATGTTGCAATATTGAATGTGTTAGTAAGGTGTTGGGCTACCATAAAATTATTTAACTTTTGTTAACACCTTTTATTATTTGCCTTAGGTAATGTATTGGTCAAATAGATAATGTATTGAATAATCATCCACCTGTTCCTGTGAATAATTGTTACTATAGAAACGACAGTGCAAGAGAATGAGCTCAATAATATAACCCTGAGATCTTGAATTACAGCTGCCGCTACTGTCAGAGCTGCTGTGACAGAAAATTATTCAGCACCTCCTTGTGACTCAGATTTGAGAAATCAACAGCGCTGTGGTATAAATGATTTTAACACCCACGATTAAACTGTACTCCTGATGCTATAATCACTTCTCACTCAAGACCATGTTCGCAAGAATCTAAGCGAGGCAAGCATGTATGTACAGTCTTTTTATTTCTAATAATTATTAGAACTTATTACAAAACACACATTAAGATCAGTTTATCGTGTGAAAGCTTCAGCGTGGAGTGGCTCTGGGTTCCATCCTCCTCCTCGGTTTGTAGAGAAACTAAAAACAGTTCCCAATTAAATTGGCATCCGTGCAAAACATGCTGAAGGTCACTGTCATTTCACTGGATTCATTCATTCATCAAAACTGGAGATTCCCAAAGAAAGACGGAAGTGTGTTGGACTTCGGGTGAGGTTTGTATCCTATTCGCTCGTGTATGGTTTGCTCTCGGGTTTTCCCTTCGGAACCTGCGACAGAGCTGCTCATCTCGCTCGATGCAACTCCGACCATGTCCACTTCGTCTCGCTGTTTCTTTTTGCTCTGTAAGTAGCAAAGTGTGGTTATGAGTAAAGCGCGTGGTTACAAGGGCGGCAGCTCCAACCTTAAAATATGTTACCACACGTCATCTGTGAGAGGTCTGCTATTCTGTGCAAATCATTCAGACTTAATGAACCATGTCCAGTTTTCATTCATTCAGTAACCACTTTATCCTGGTCAGGATTCCAAGTCTATCCTAGGAACACTCTGTGTGCAGTGTTGCCAATTTGTCGCTATATTTAGCAACTTCTTAGACCCCTTTAGCGACTTGAGTTCAATAACTGAGCCTAGTGACAAATCTAACAACTTTTTCAGCACACATTAGTGATCGCCATGAGCTTGATTCTGCTAACCAACTAACATTACAGCCACTGTTATGAGTTTAGTCATCGTCAGTCTGTAACACCTCACTGTGTTGCGGTTGCGACCAATCACTGATGACCATGGTCTCCACATGACCAATCACTGATCACTATTGTTTGTCCCACCCTCTCGCCTCTTTGTTCTCCATTTTAAACTTACGTTTTGGAGATATTACATTTTATAAGTACTGAATCAAGTAAACGTTTTCCTTCCCGGCTACTCACCGTCACTGCTTCTTTTTGTCCGCATTTCTGATAGAAAGTTTGGTATCCTGAAAATGCGTAAAAGTTTCGTTCATTCTGCCATGACCAAAGAGGAGTTCTTTCTCTAAGAATGAAATAATTTAAGAAATAAACAATTATCTATTATTTCCTATTCTAAGTGAACAACGTCCTTATTTGCAATTGGATCACGATCAATAAATAGTATGCAAATTTAGTCTATGACGTCACCTAGCGACTTCATAAGCTTGCTTTCGCTACTTTCCCCTTAAAAGAGTTGGCTACACTGAGGCACACAGATCATACTCAAGAGTCAATTTAGAAATGCCAACTCACCTACTGGCATGTTCTTAAAAGGTGGGAGGAAAGCAATCAAGCAGACACAGAGAACATGCCCAGAAGCTCCATATCTAATTCAGGTTAATTGTTAGGCATCACATTGCCCGAGTATTATGAACTACAGCACATGTTTAAAGCCAGTGATGCCATTATGCAAGAAAACAAAACCACAAACCTCCAGCTCTTTCTTCACACTCTCAAACTCCTCAGTATCATCCAACTTCAGCTCCAGACGAGTTGGTTTCCGGCGAAGCATCGTTTTGTTTTTTATACTTGATAAATATTAAAATTATGAAAGACAGCCCATAACTCCTGTAAATACAAATACCAGAAAAACAGTATTAAAGTTACAGTACTTTGCAACACAGCTTTACCTTGTTAAATCATAACTTTGTTATTTTAAGCAAAACAGTTGCTCCAACGTGGAGTCTGTTTAAATGATTAAATAGCATGTTAGTTAGCCTAGCTCTACAGCTTTAAGCGTACATACAGATCTGTGTTGACCATAAAAAATAATAGTAGTAGGAGACATGCCAGTATTTTAAAGCGAATTAAATATTTCAGGTGATTAGTATTTTTAACATTAACAGAAAAAATATATATCATATTAAAAACGTCTTGCAAATACGCACATTTACCCCGGGTTGGCGGTTGTTCTCTCAACCGGAAGTTTACATTGTATGTCTGGGAAATGTAGTTTCTTGTTTTGTGGCCGTCGGGAAAAACTGTATAAACAAGTCGTTCATTCATGAAAGTCGAAATGATCATTTTTTACGCGTTTAAATTAAGGCTTAAGTTTAATAAATGTTGCAAAAACACATTAACTTTTCTCTTCTAACAGTTTTATTTTTTATTTTTGTCACTGTGCTTTTTTTAAGTACCGCATATATCAATTTATAAAAATATTTAAAAATAGTAAAGATTTAAATAAAAAAAAAGACAAGATACAATTTATAAACAAATTAAAACATGCACAAATATATACAGTTAAATGCAATTATATACAGAGTTACAAAAGGTGGAAATTATTTTTACATTTAACAGTTTTTAAACCTTTTTGTTATTTAACATTATTTATTTAACTTTATTAGGGAATTATGAAGATTTGGGTTTTGTTGTGAAAAGAATTATATTTATATTTGGTCACTATTCAACGCCATCACTGTGACGTGTTTCCTGCGCGACACAAAAATGGCGGCGGTTTCGTCGTGCACTTACAGCTAGCTCACTAAATGAGTTATTCTAAAATACTCCAGCTTTTAATGAATACATATTTGTAATAGATATTGAGTGAATTTTGTAGGGAAGTTAGGCTATCTTCCAGTGTCGTACTTTCTTTCGTTCATTGGTAAGTGTGAATTATTTGTCCTTCTTTCTGCATTTTTTAAAGAAACACATTTCTGCCTGTGTACAATTTGTTTTGGATGCACGAGCGTCAAAAGAAATGAGAGAATTCAACTGTTTATAATTCTACTTCAAGCTGCTCTTTTTTTGTTTCACGTTCATTTATATTGACTCTAGTAAAGCAGCTGTGCCATTTGAACCATGTCGGATGAGGACGAAGCCCCTTTGGTGAAAAAAGCTCGAATCTTCTATGGAAGTCTTGAAGAAAAGGAGAAGGAGCGTCTGAGCCGTGAGGGAGGCAGTTCAGATAGGAAAGATGCGATTAAGGCTGGAATTGAGGCTGGGAATATTAACATCTCCAGTGGTAAGCATCCCACTGAATGGCATGGCAGCGAGTGGAAAGCTTTATGTAAACAATTTTTATTTTGATTTCTTTATTGGGATGGGAGGAGTTTTTTTTTTATTATTATACACAGGATTTCCGGCTCTTGTATAAGATTATGGAGATTATCAAAACAAAATTGATTCATTATGCATAATTAAAATTTCACTACAGCCATGGAGAAAACATGAACCCATCTCGATAGTGCCTGACTGATTTGTGGCACTGATAATGGTAAAGAAGGTGTGTGATTTTCCAATAACCGATACCCACCCTTCGAGGAAAATAAAAGGCACTAGGTCTTCATTCAAATAGAAATGCATTAAATTATTGTGAATAATTAGAATTGCGCACATTTATGTCCTTCAAATGATATCATATATGCAATGTTAAATTAACCATGAAGTGCTTTAGGATACTTTATTAATTTATTTATATAGGAACTGTTCAATATAATATAATTTGTATATATGCCATTGATCTATGTGCACAACTGAAACAGAATTAAAAATAAATAACGCCTTCGTATGTGTGACACACTTTTGCTACTCTGCTTGCGTCAGCTGATTGTTGTGATGCCAAGCTCTGGATGGACAAACTATGCTTGGTTAAATGATCTGTCTCCCATCTTTCCATTTTCTTTTGATGGTCTTTAATTGGCCGCTCTTAACAATGATACTGATTTTATTGGCAAGTACTGCATAGAACTCCATTGTTAAAAGTCATTCTGTAATTTTACGCAGACACGGCTTCTATCTTCACTGCAAACAAATTGCTTTGACTTTTATTGTAACTGCGTGTTGAAAGATCTGTGTCCTCACAAGATGGGCTTAATAATCAGTAAACTACATGCGATTAAGTGTTGATGTCCTTTTGACATCTGCATTTTTTATTCACTTCTTGTATCGTCTTCATTCTTAACAAAAAAGTAGAATGTGATTAGATTTTAAAATCATGTCAGTTGACACCATATACATTATCTGAGGTATTTTTAGTAGCAGGTCAGTGTAAAACACAGGAAGCCAGTGTGTTAAATTTACACAGATACGCCGGGAATCCTTTCTGCCCAACTCCACATGTAACTTGAATTATATGCAAATAGATTGCAATAGATTTTTTTTTTTTCTTTTTCAACCTTTTTTTTTTTTTTTTTTTTTTTTTTTTTTTTAAACATGGCAATTGTGCTGTAATTTGTTTCGTAACTAATTTCTCTCACATTTCCAGGGGAGTTCTTGGAGCTGGAGGAGCGTGTAAGCGATCGGCAGGCTGAAGTACTGGCTGAATTCGAACGCAGGAAAAGAGCCCGACAAATCACAGTCTCTACCGATGACACCGAAGTCAAAGCGTGCCTGCGTGCCCTCGGAGAGCCGATCACGCTGTTCGGCGAGGGCCCCGCTGAAAGACGAGAGAGGCGAGTTACTTTCCTTGTTCTCTTTTTGCTCTTTATTCTCATATCCTTTAGCCAATTAATGATCATGGGTCTTTTACAGGTTGAGGAATATTTTGTCAGTAGTGGGTCCGGATGCTCTGAAGAAATCGAAAAAGGACGAAGAGAAGGCGAAACGTTCCCAAGAAGACGTATGTGCCCTCGGTTCTTCTTTGCTCGGGTGTTGCAAATGTTAATCCTCAGGTTGTTAAAACACTGTCCTGTTTCCCCTTTAGTCTCAGCAGACGTGGTACCATGAAGGTCCTGATACGCTGAAGGAGGCACGTATCTGGCTGGCCAACTATTCACTGCCCAGGTAAGAACAGCTCTTGCTGTTAAAATACCAAGGATTGTATTGTGTTTCTGATTTTTGTTTAGTTTCCAGCATTAAATATAGTGATACATGTTAAGGACAAGCTGAAATTAAAACCTAATCTTTTTTTAACATCGGTTCATGTTATGAAATTGTACCTGACGATGGTCACACACGTCTGTTCCATGTTAATGACAAACAGTATTGTAATAATTCATAGATAAGTTATTTCTGCATAAATACACAACATTCTACTCTGTACTGATGTATTAATTCTTGAGCTGGATCTAATTTCTCGGGTTTCTGTCTCAGAGCTGTGCAGAGGCTGGGTGCGGCGCAGGCTCAGAGGGAGATTCCCGAATCTACTCGCACCGTACGACAGCAAGAGCTTCACAAGACGCTCAGGGTGAGCTGATCTCACCATTCTCAAAGTATCTCAACACCACTGCTCGTAAAACCCATGGCATTAACTTCTCTGCATTTCTCATCAGAACCTGAATAACTTCTGCAGTCAGATTGGAGACGATCGTCCCATATCCTTCTGCCAGTTCAGCCCGAACTCCAAACTGTTAGTCACTGCATCATGGTGAGTTTTCTTCCTTTTGAGTTTTTACACTGTCATCGATGTTGTTTTCAATTTTATGACCTTGACTGTGTCTGAATTAGGAGCGGTCTGTGCAAACTCTGGAACATTCCAGACTGCAGCCTCGTCCGCACGTTAAGAGGTAAATAAGTAGTCCTGTTTTTAAATTGCACTGTTTTTCTTAACGGTGAAATTTTTTTTTTAATTAATTTTCTGAATTATTTTTACGTTTAGGTCACAGTACCAACGTTGGAGCAGTCAGCTTCCATCCACAAGCCACGCTCACTCTCGATGAGTCCGAGGTCAACATGGCCTCCTGTGCTGCGGACGGATCTGTAAAGCTGTGGAGCTTGGACAGGTTTGTGTAGGTGTGTGACTTTCTGGGAAAATCCAACAGCTCTCACTGTGCCTGAATTCTGGCTAACAGCCAAAATGACACTTTTTCTGTATGTAATTTGCTTTGAAATATGAACTACGAAATCGTTCCAAAGTGACGTGGAAATGGTTTCAGACTTCAGCCAACCTTCAAGTATTTTGACATCAGAGTCCGCTGGTACGAGTTATCGCTCCGTAACACGGTGGCGATATCAGCAGTGTGGAACTAGAGCTGGGTGATATGACACAAATATTATAGCATGGTACTTCAAGACATTTCTGTAGACAGGTTTCCTTTAATCTGCTTAATGCGCAGTTTGTAATTGTTAACTAAAGACAAGTGACGGAAACATGTGAGTTTCAGAAAATTTTTATATAATTTAAAATGATATTTAAATAAATAATTCCATTTTAATAATGATATTAAAAAGATATTCGAAGCGTTTCACTGTTTTTATGTGAGACATTAATGATTGGGTTTTCCCAGGTCAACACACACACACACACACACACACACACACATCCGAAATGCTGTTACACTTCTTCAATAAAGTTCTTGCCTCTGCAGTGATGAGCCTGTGGCAGACATCGAGGGTCACTTCATGAGGGTGTCTCATGTAGAGTGGCATCCATCTGGTCGCTTTCTGGGCACAACATGGTGAGGAAATCCTGATTCTAATCTAATCGAGCAGCCATTCTAGACAAGTTATGTAGTATTGCTAATCTTGTTTGTTTTTTTCGTTGCCCACCTGCAGTTATGATTCCTCATGGCGTCTGTGGGATCTGGAGGTCCAGGAGGAGATTCTTCATCAGGAAGGCCACAGTAAAGGCGTCCATGACTTGCATTTCCATCCTGATGGCTCTTTAGCAGGAACCGGGTGAGGTGATATTTAATCTTCTTGAGCACTAATGTACTGCTTCACAAAACAAAATTCAAGTACACGAATGATTTTAAGTTTAAAGTGCAAACAGGATAAAGCAAATGGAATTATTCTGAAAGTAAATAATAATATAAAATATTGTTTTAAAGAAATTTCAAGCTTTACTAATAATTAATAGGTTTAGAATAACCTCAGAAAGAGGAATATTGTCTCGCAGATATTGTGAGAGAAGAGAATTGTCACCAAATTGTGAGGAGAGTAGCTGTTACTCTAAATTCTCACGGTATATTTCTCTAACCACTGCACTTTTAGTGGTCTGGATTCATTTGGTCGTGTGTGGGACCTGAGGACCGGTCGCTGTGTCATGTTCCTGGAGGGTCATCTCAAGGAGGTCTACGCAGTCAACTTCTCCCCAAATGGGTAAAAACAAACTAGATAACACTCATGTCCAGAAATGTTTTTGACAGAGTAATGGTAGTGTGTGTGTGTGTGTGTGTTGCAGCTTTCACATGGCTACAGGGAGCGGTGACAACACTTGTAAAGTGTGGGACCTGCGCAAGAGGAGGTGCATTTACACCATCCCAGCTCACCAGAACCTTCTGTCCTCTGTCAAGTTCCAGCGTAAGTGTTTGGACGCTTACTTGATTAAATATATACATTTAATCAATATATAAAATCAACACCTTCTGACCAATCAGATTCAAGATTACATCAGCACTGTGGTGTAATACTGTGGTATAGTGTTTTGGATTTTCAGGGATTGCTGGCTATATTTGCAGGTGACAAATCAATATCACGGTCACTCTCTTTTTTATTTTTATTTATTTATTATTATTTTTTTGTTTCGGGTTGTCTGTGTGAGATTCTAGTTTACTTGATCTCTAATGTGACATGAACGAGTGGTTGAATGTTTGTTGGATTTATATCGAATTATCATCGTAAACAGCAGGTGGCCTAATTAGATTTTGGAATTTGGTCTAAACAGAGTCCAGCTCTAACGTCTGATAGTTTTTAATCAGTAGCTTCCTTCATGTTAATTATAGCAACAAGTTATTTATTATAGTAAGACAAGGGACTACTGTTGTTTATACCTTTACCTCTTTGTCCTCCAGCTACAGACGGTCATTACTTGTTAACGGGTGCTTATGATAACTTGGCTAAAGTGTGGACTCACCCTGGATGGTCACCGCTGAAAACTTTGGCAGGACACGAAGGCAAAGTGATGGGACTGGACCTGTCTCCTGATGGACAGTTCATTGCTACCTGCTCGTTTGACCGGACCTTCAAACTCTGGGTGGCTGACTGAGGAAGATGGAGTTTCAGGATGCAGGAGTGTAATTCAGGGTGTTTTTGATAACAGTTCATGACTCATCCTTGGTGAAAAAAAAAAAAAAACGGCCTACAGCTCGAGTTTCTTAATAGTCATTTTGGTTTTATGATTTGTTTTTTTGTGCCCAACAACACATTTGACTTATTTTACAAGATTTATTCAAGCTTTTTATAACCTTCCATTGCCTTTTGTTTTTATTAAAAACAATACAGTTACGTGTCTTTGTCTCGTCCTTGTGGAGGTGTTGAGTTTCAGTGTTATTTGATGCCACACGATGGAGTACATCTTACAGCGCAGTTTAGAACTGCTAATTAGACTCTTTAAGTTAAAGGGTTGCCAAAGCAGTTCTTTAGGAAGCTAAGAACTCTTAACTGTCTAAAGGGTTGAATCTTCTCTTATAAGGAAACACAAGCAAAAACTGGAAAAAAAAAAATAAAATCCTTAAGGATTAACTTCTTTCCCATAATAAGTATGTTTTTTTTCCCAGGTTCTGACCCAGTATTCAGTATTTGTATTTAAAAATAAATACTTTTTCATTACATTAAAGTATAATAAATAATCATTTAAATGCATTAAATATCTTAGCTTCTTTGTACATTTTTCTTTCACCAAACTCACCTTAGAATTACTTTTTTTTTTTTTTTTTTTTTCAAAAAGCAATTCTAACATTAACTCCAGTCAATTTTAAATTTTCTTCTTTGCCATCATGTGATCTCCCACCGTTTACACACAATTACCATATTTCAAGATGTTTCAGTGATGAGGAACTGAGCTTCCATTTAGATTGCCTTTTTAGACATTTTAAAGACCTGCAATTGTCTCGTGCACATACAGTATATTCTTGTGGTTCTAACACCACCAGCAGCAGAACCGGCAGTGTCTACAGCAGGGGCTGGTGTGGAAGCGTGGCTCACTCAGCGCCATGTTGGGCCAGGCAGATGGAGGCTGATCTGTGATTGGCTGCTTAACAAACGACAACTTGGTCTCCAGAGGGGGTTTCTGTGGGCTGCTTCGCTGGTTCTCCACCTCAGCTTTGACACCCAAAAATGCAGCCAGGTCCAGGTCCAGGCCAACAGCACCTCCTCGAGGTACAGGAGTGTTCTGACGACACTGAGGACAAGGGATCCACAACTACGTGACGGAAAGACCAAAGAAACAAAAGATCAAATGTTTACTGAATATATTGTCCATATTTTCAAAACATTACAGTAAGTTTGTGTTATCGACAATTATTTCTGCCTTTTGGTTCTTTATAATAATGCCTACTATTCCGGAGGTATGGTGTTATTTAAAATAAGGAGTTTTTAACCACACAATTATGGCTTGAAATGTTCATAAGCTAATATCCAGTGCCCTATATGAATATAAGGACATACGTTCATATACCATATAGCAGGGTATCTCTGAGACCTAAACTAAAATATTAAGCAAATTAAAGTTTCTTTTGAGTTTAAAGGCATTAAGAAGTTCCTTAACTCTACTTGTTATTTTAAAACATTAAATAAAAATGTAGTAAGTAAGGAATAAAACATATGGGTGCAATCTTTTCAAAAATTTGTATTTGTTCAAACTTCCCCACACTGTTCATGTATTTCCTAGTTATATTCCCATCTGCGTTTTTCTCCACTAGTGATGATGTTTTTGCACCCACTACCTCCCCGTCTCCTCTCTACTTTTCCTCACAGCAGACAGATGTGTTGTTCGCTTGCAGTAATTGTTGGACACCCACCTGCTCGTTGATGACCATATCCAGTCGTCTCAGGCAGTCCTGACAGAACGTGTGGCCGCAGTAGAGTTTCCGTGGAAGCCTCTCTACCAGGTTGTAGGCGCTGTAACAGATAATGCAGTCGAGCTTTCGACTGTCTCTAGAGGACTGGGCTGCTGCGACCTCATCATCCTCAGCTCGAGCATCCGAGACTGCGACTACGTCCTCCATCATCCTGCTGAAGGAAAAGCTTACGTTCACGACTGAAAACTGACTGCTCCTCTCAGACAGACTAAATGAGCCATTTACTAGGAATAATAAATCTCATCTGCTTTATTCTTTTGGGTTTAGTTCACCAATTCACACACTCACTGGCCATTTTAATTGTACATGTGTACCAGGTAAAACCATGTAGGTCACGTTGTAGATGTACATCTACCCCCATCTACTCGTTACTGGTCCCTCCTGCAAGGTTGGAGAAACTGACTGGGGTCTTACTGTGCTGAGTTTACATGTTCTCCCCCGACCTGCATGGGTTTCCTCCCACAGCCAAAGACTTGCAGATTAGGTCAGCTGGTTACTCTAAATTGCCCATAGGTGTGACTGTGAGTGTGAATGATTGTCCGTCTCTGTGTTAGCCCAGCTACAGATTGGTGCCCTGCCCAGGGTGTACCCCGCCTCTCGCCAAAAGTCAGCTGGTATTGGCTACAGCTTCCCTTGCTACCCTTAACGGATAAGCAGTATAGATAATGTATGCATATCTGTACTCTTTTCATCCTTGATCTTGCAATACATACAAAAATGTATTGTATTGCAGGTGACATGGTGGAACCTGCCCACCCTCCAATGTCACTGGGTCGCTATTACTATTTATTTATTATCCTGCACTACTGTACTTTAATACTTCTAATAAGCTGTTGTGCCTTCGTCCATACTTTATTGTATGGCTAGTTTTGTTTTTCTACACTACTCAATTCCAAATTAACCATATTTCACTGTACTTGTATGATGAACAAATAAAATTTTCCATGGCTACAGCTTGATGAAATGGACTAATTAGAAGTCCAAAATAATATCAAAGACCCAACCAAAAACAACTCCAAAACTAAATAAAATTCAAAATAGAACTGCAAAACGCTGAATTTAATTGGACGTTGAATTACAGAAATATTAAAAGTTTTCAGCTGTACACTGATGACAGTCTACCCACGAACATTTTGCATTTTTGTAACCATTTCCTATTAAATTCAGCTTGGTTTATTAGGATATCGAGTTATAAAAGTACTGTGTGTTTTTCTCTACACCATTGCCAGTGCAAAACCTAAAATGGTTTGTATTTTTTGTGACTCTATATCCTATTAAATTCAGTGTTTTGCAACAATAGTTTTGAGTGTGATTTTTTTTTGGGGGGGGGGGGGGGGGGGTCAAAAAATTTTTTTTGCCCAA
>JAQQZR010000017.1:3530353-3546867 GCA_030068235.1 Notoglanidium macrostoma
CCCCCCCCCGCCCCCCCCCCCCCCCCCCCCCCCCCCCCCCCCCCCCCCCAAAAAAGTTTGATGGCCCAACCTATTTTGATTGAGACCAAAAATGACTTTTGACCGAAACTTAATTCCAGGTGTAGGTTCCATAAACCCTTGCACAATTTTTCCCATTAGCATACAACTAGTTTATTTCACCATTAGCGGTTTGATGCATTAAAAACACTAAATAATCTTTATATGCATTCAGCCTTTGATGTTAATACAGAACCATGATAGTGCATAATAATAGTCATCTTTTCTGTATTATGAATTATAAAGTCCCTCATTATAAACCTCATGGAAAACTGATCATGCCTGCTTCATAAAAAGAGTCTTGGGTCTTACCTTTCAGGATGTAAAGACAGTCTGTATTTCCAGTGCCGATGTCACAGAGCCGTGCATGTCAGCATGGACACAAGTTTAGTTTCCACTATCAACCATCTTCTCTTCCTGTCCTCACAAGTCCCCATCATATTGTTTCACAGCTGGATTATGATCATGTGAATGTTTCCAATCACCCTCACTGAAGTCACAATTATTTTTTCTGGCTCTCTTGCTGTTGCCTGCTCGAACCACTTTAGAGTCTTTATCATAGAGGACAAACTGTGTGCTTCTCAACTCTTTAATATTTAAAGCCCACCTGTCATTGTGCACCTACACCTTACACACATGAGCGCGTACACACTCACATACACACAAACACAGATTTGAGTCTGTTAGTTTGGTTTGGTTGGAAAGCAGAGTAATGCTGTTTCTTTCTTCTTCTTTTTTTTTTTTTTTTTTTACTTGTTTCCATGACCTACACTGTGGTTACATGACTTTAATATTAAACCGGAATAGAAGTAAACCTACTCTGCTTGTAATCACCATGGTTAGGAAAACACCCATAAAACCTGATCCAATATCAGCTAGTAACACATGTCTGCTGTCTTATGTATCAGCTTTCTAAAGTAGGTGAAAAGCCAGCTCATGTTACAGCAACGAGGCTGTTGTCACGGTCAGTCGCTCTGCTCTGAGATCAGGTCTGATGCTGGCATCATTCCCTTTGAGATTAAACCCTGTATGTGGTTATCTGACTGGAGATCAGCTTGGTGGGGAAGGAGAATGGAAGGCTGAAGGTCTATCGCCTTACATTCACCACAATAGAGGCCTGGAAATTTGACCTTCGTTGTCTATGGACATCCGGGCTGTGCTTCATTCTGAAGAAATTGTGACTGTGCCCTACTCCCTGCAAAGTATAATCTCTTACAATGAGAGCAGTAAACAAATAGTAAACAGTAAACAAAATTGTATGTCCACACCTTGCCTATAACTGCCTCCGAACTTTTGAATCCACAATGCTGTTGATTTTGCCTTCTGCTCGAAATTATACTTTTTTTTTCTTTTCTGGAAATAAATGCAACTTTATCTTAAATGTGAATGTGACACTAAAATGATCTTTCATAACCTATACAAATCATTGATGTTTCAAGCATGAAATGTTAACTGGATTCATATATTAAAGTATTATTTCCTGAAGTATTTTAAGGATTATTTATGCTAGGTAAAGTATAGTGGACTGAAGCAAAGGATTAGATTCGGTTTTCTAAGTGCTGGAGAGGTTTTATTGCCTGAAACACGCACATATGATGTTATTAAGTTATGTTTAACGTTTTCTAACTTTTCTTTACATGCACATTTCCGGCCATGTCGGATTAAACATCCCTGTCCAAAATGGCGGCCTAAATGATGACGTGCTCAAGGGGAGGGGCTTTGGTGCGCGAGCGATCAAAGGCACGAGCTGTAAAGCTGATTACCCGTAGTAGTTCCACATAAAAAACGCTATAAAGGCTATAAATATACATTAGCATCTGATCACACTTAGTTTAAATATTTTCTTACAACATCCCCGACACATAAACCTTTACTCTAATGCCGTGAGTTGGTAGTAATTACTCACAAAAGATACTTTAAGCAAGAAGTGTAGCGTCTACTCTTTTGGCGCAATACCGTTTTCAACCACAAGATGGAAGCAGAGAGAATGTAATCCACGCTGAAGCTGTGAATAAACACTGGAGCTGAATGTTCATGATTAGAAGTCAGCCTATGCAAAAAAGGGAAAAAGATAATTCATCGTGTTTTGATGTATGACATTGTAATTTGTAAAATATCAAAAATACGGATGTGTTTAAGTCAAAATGTATAGCTGCAAATAACTACTATTAATTTGTCTACATCTCTCAAGTGCATGTTTTTGTATCATTTTCTTTTGATTTTCTCTGCATTCTTTAATTTTTGTGTAATTTTTTTTTTTATATTTCTTTACACATATTTAGCTCTGGTTTTTTTGGGGTTTTTTTTTTTTTTACCAGTAATAATACAGCACTTGTACAGTGTTTTTATATAGTCATATTTTACACATATGATTTTATATATATATATACTCATCTTGTTATTTCAGATATTTTTAGTAAGAATTATTTATTTTCATTTCACTTTAGTTATTAACCAAATTTTTTTTATTTGTATTTCAGTTTATATATTTTTTGTAATAATTTTCCTGCATTTAAGAAAGCAATTGACAAATGACATAGGAAATAAAGCCGCTTAGGTTAAGTCAGCTTTTCATTCTTTATATTTCCATTCTTATTATGCACTTATTTATATCACTGTGAATATATTGCATTAGATTAGATTAGATTAGATTTTTTGTATATAATAAATAGTACGTTTAGTAAGTTTTAAGAAGAACGTAATTCATGGACATCCTTAACACACCTTTATGGACAATTCCATTATAAAATCATTGTAATTATTTATATATTTTATTTTATATAAGTTTTGATATAATATTTATATATTATATAGATTATATATAAGTCATTTACATTATCTAACTAATTTATATTTAAAAAGTTTAACTCATTTAACCAGCAGGTCTGGTCACTAAACATTCTTTCATTATTGTTCTGATTTTTTTCTATATTTGTCACACAAATGTACTGAATGTACAATTTCCGATTCTATTTCATTTCTTTCCCATAGACCTAAATTCAGACATCACTTTAGCCCCTACTGACCCATGGGCCAGTTTAGTGGTGTTTATGACCAAAGCTCCTGCAATCCAGCCCTAATAATGAACCTCCTCTGGAAATCTTCTGCCCTGTTTATAATGACAAGACAAATTATTATTATGAATACAATTCAAATATCAAATCACAACTCAAATGAGTAACTTTGTTTATTTACTGGAAACATTTCCTATTCCTCTTCCCAGCATGACCTGGAATCGAGGTCAGCTGGGCCTGCATGTTTTTATACACAACACAGAACATGTAGATGTCAATTGTGTAATCGTATGGTGCATCTTGTATTTTCAGATTTCCCATTAAAATAACGATCTAATGAATCATTTCCTCATTTCTACTGACAGTAAAAACAAGAGATGACTTCCTGCACCATATGTTTGTTTCACTCAGGTAAGAGCAGCTGGAATATTTCTCAGAAGCTTGGCAGAAGTGTGCAAATGCCGGCTGCAGCCAGGACAGAGCACCACCACACGATTTGAAATTATGATCCCTCCCTTAAGCACGACATAACACCGTGACACCTGATTGTCCTTGCATCAGCTCAATGACACATATTTACTGTTCATTACAATTGTCTTAATTGTGCTGCTTGGAATTATTTGACCAGATTGTTTTCTCACATGCTACTGCTTTTGTTTGTCTTAATTGAAATATTTGTGCATGTTAAGTCACTTCTTGTGAGCTATGTACAGTATGCACGCACACACACACACACATAAACAGTGACCACTGAGCTGAAGCACTTAACCTTTCATTGTCCTTTGCCTCGTGTTTGTTCGTTTGGCCGTCGCCATGACTACCTCTGTGCTTTAAAGAGCACCTCCAGTTCTTTCAAGTCTTTCTATCAAAAACACACAGCATGCACACAGAACCCAACATCTGCCCCTGTACAATCCTGCAATAATCAGCGAGTCAGGTATAACCAGTTCTCCTTTCAACAAAGCATTCTATACTAGCTGACCGCAACTTCCTTTCTGCAACAGAAATCTAGGCTGACTGTGATATATATAAAAAATATACAGGAAAATATGATGTAATACATTTACCAAAACGTCTTACTATAATAACAATTCTACAATATAACATTGGTGCAGTATAATACACAACCGATTTCCAAAGTTTGCACATCCTTCAGACAACCAGAAGGTTAATTTAATTTATACATGATTTGAAAAGTTACAGCTTATATGGTTTGGGAGGAACCTTTAAAGGTTCTATGTAGACAGTGTTTTTTAGTCAGGAAGGGTTCCATGTAGAAAGCATTCATCTTCCGAATCCATTTTATCCTGGTCAGGATTGCAGTGGAAGATATTAAAAGAAAACAAAAACTATATCAAATTCTAGCAGTCGCCCTTTCTGAAGGTTAAATTAATATTGTAGGTTTTTATGCTACATGCCTTTAAAGAACCACAAATGCACCATATCAAATAACCGACTGTAGAAATGATGAAGAATGATTTGCACTGCTGCGAGTGTTTCAGGAGTAAAATAACAGAATTGTTACTACTTTAGTAAACTTTATAATACTGTGCCATGACGTATTATCTACTTCTCTACTCTTTTACTTTACTTTTCTTTTTTTTACTTCTGTGCCAAATATATACATTTATGTACAGAATAAAGCCTGTTCCAGAGTGCTGTCGAATTCTCAAAGCACCCGGAGGCCATGACGCTGCCAGCACCATGTTTCACTGATTGCTTTGAAACACTAAGAACATGTCTGCTTATCATTTGTTATACAGACAAATTTGAAAAATTCCAGGGGCGCTGAGTACTTTTACTAGCCACGGTATTATCGTTTCTATAGTGCATTCTGTCATAAGACAATAATGAATGGTAATACTAACGCTGCTAGGTACAGGACCGCATCACATCACCCAGTCATTCATTATTCCTTATTACGCATTTTAATAAGTACATTGTGAAACTATCATTTTATGTTTTTTTTGTTTTTTATGTTATTGGCATACTTTTTTCCGTTTTGATTTATCTACAATTACAACAACTGATCGAATTGTGGCAGAAAAAAGAAAAACACTTGATAAAAAACAATATATTGTATGGTAATAGACACTGCATGATATTATAGTAAATATAATAATAGATAATTAATAGATTTTTTTTTTGTTTAAATTAGGGTTATTAGCACACGTTTCTGTTATCTTCATTGCTAGCTTTGTTTACACTTAGCACTGTGGCATTCCGGCACTCTACAGGAATGTGTTTCAACCTGTACGTGTACATCAGTAGCATGCTGTCTCAGTGGCGCTCTTTAAGGTGATGCTGTTGCATCAACACAATTCCTCACTTCACAGTTCAGCATGTTGGATGTTAAATCCAATTTAAAGAAACGTCAAACTTTCAAAAATAAAGAACTTTGGGTGCAAGGTAATATTTCACAATACACTTTACCTTTACCTCAAACTGTAGAGAAGACACATTAAACACTGAGTTCATTGTGAATTGTACTATTTGTGCATAAATGATTTAAAGCATATCCAAGTTGTTTAGATTTTTTTTATAGCTTAAAACTGCATAATTCATATGAATTTTGTATTTAATTTTTAATATCACGGCACGGTGGCGCGGTGGTTAGCACTGTCGTCTCACAGCAAGAAGGTCCTGGGTTCGATCCCTGGGTCACCCAGGGTGCCTTTCTGTGTGGAGTTTGCATGTTCTCCCCATGCATGCATGGGTTTCCTCTGGGTGCTCCGGTTTCCTCCTACAGTCCAAAGACATGCAGCTTAGGTCAACTGGCTGCTCTAAAAAAAACTCTTTGAATTTGATTACTGTATAAAGCAATATTCTTATATAAAATGTATGCAGTTTAACAATGTTATATGATGCAGAAGCTTGGTAAAGGTAAGGCATTTATTGGAGCACTTTCTTTCCCCTAATTTGGAATTTTGCGTAGAATGAATTGTAAAGAGATCCCATACACATGCTGCATTAAGAAACCGGCAAATAGTCTTGAGAGCGTGATTTATATTAACTTCAGTAATGCGCTCAAATCTGATCTTTTTTCTCTCCTAAAATCAGCCTTAAATTTGCATAGACTGTACCCAAGTGTGGAGAAAAGGGTTAACACTCTTTAAAATAAAGATAACAAGCTGCACTTTTGCAGGTAAAAGGTTACACATTAAAAGTACATTTTTCAGACTTATCATTAATGGTTCCACCCCAGTACCTTTAACTTGGTACCTTCATATCTGAGAGTGCATTACAGCATTTGTTTCACCTGCAAATACACATTCCAAAGGTGTGACGTGGGAAAAGTCAAGTTTTGTAGGTGGGGTAGTTTCAGTGACAACATGCAAGCACACACACACACACACACAATGGCCTTTCATATGGAATTTCTTTTCCACATACAGCTGCAAGGCAGGTAGTTAAACATAAACACTGTTCAAATAGAAATCTGAGATAAGCTCTCCAGCTTCTGTATTCAGATAAAAAACCCTGAGATTCGGACCCTGAATCAAATCTCTTTTCCGTGCTCTTTAACAAACTTTTACATGCATTGACTCTTCAGTGTAAAAAAAAAAAAAATTCAAATCCACTGTATTTATATCCTGTTTGTGCAATGCTGATTGTTTCCAGAAAAACCTGGTCCCACACTTAGACACTGCATTCATGTCATGAAAAATACACCTGTATCTGGGTAAGGCGGAAGGGACATTCCTGAGCCGACCCCACCCTTTGTCACTCACTCTCTCTCTCTCTCTCGCTCTCCGTCTCTCTCACACACACACGGCTCTGCGGCTCTGCTCGGACACCCAGGGGTGGGGTTACAGACAAACTCCTTCAAGCAGAAGGCGATATTTACTTAATCAGCGACCTCTACACAGCTCTGACTCTTCAGGTACGCTGCATTAAACTTGAGGAACAGGAACAGCTCACATTCTGCGGAGTAAAACTACCCGGGGTTGGAGAACACCTTTACCATCGTTTACTCTCTATACACAGGTACGATCATTTCTTCTTCATTTTTGTTTCTGATTTGTTTGCTGCTCTAGAGGTCAGCTTTTTTTTCAGGATGTGTGCAAATCATCGTTGAGTACACACATGGTTAAAGTTAAATTTCATGGACTCAGTTCAAGTCCGGACATTTCCTGAACAGGAAGGAATATATGAGGTAAAAGAGAGAAATGTTTGTCTACATATGGAACACGTAGCAGTAGATAAGCTTGTCTTTGCTATATTACAGTGCAAATGTTTGCATTAAGCATGGTTTTTAATAGGAAAATCAGGAATGAAGTTTTATTTTTAAAAAAAGAAGAAAAAGAAAGAAATTCTACACATCAGAACAATGCAGATGATTCAAGTCTTGCAATAAGAGAACAATAAAAAAGGGGGGGGGGAGTAAAAAAAAAAAAAAAAAAAAAAAAGTCTCTTGGTATGGCATCTGATAAAGTCAGAACTGAGATGAGTTGGTGGTGGGACGAAGGATTAACAAAAGGTTATGAGATAATATGTACACTACATTCAGAAAGTGAGATGCAAACTTTTAAGCAGATGTGCTTTTGATTTTTCCCAAAATATTTAACTTCCATCACTACATATCATTTTTATTACTTGTAAAAAAAATAAATAAATAAAAAAACCCTCTTATGACACTAAAGTTCTTCTTCATCTTCCTTTTGTACTAAGGGGGTTCAAACTTTTGCACCTAACTTTAAATTCCATGACACACTAATAAGGACTGTTTGTGCTTTTACTATTTTCCTTCTATAGATATCAAGTCACTCAGAAACATCACAAAGGTCAGCATCAATCGATACGACACCTCCATGGCCACCTAACGGAGAGATCTTCACCCTGACTAGAGTTACGAAGTGCCTTCCTTCACGTGACGTTCTTTTCATCGTAACCCCTATCCTAAAAATCATGAATCTCTCGTTGGACAACCCGTATGGTGACGTCAGCATTCCCCGAGCCAAGCTGCGCTCGTATGACGACTCCAGCACGGTCATCATCAACCCCATGGCGCTGGAGAGCTCATACGGGAACGGGAACATTTCCCAAAACCCGTACGGCAGTTTCAAGGTCCAGGGAGGGGACGCTCCGTCCAACGTGCCTGTCTACGGACAGACTAAAGGCAACAACCTGAACGGCACCTACACCATAAAGGAGGATGAGGAGCAGGTGGGCCGCTGCTACGCTTGCTGTTGCCGCTGCCGCAGAAGGAAGTGAGGATGCGTGGAGGAAATCATGGACTTTGATTTGCATTCGAAAGAGTAACGGAGTATGAATTGCCTTCAAACTGAAGCTGCTAGTTGAATCGACAACCAAGAACGTCCGTCTTCCCAGGACCCTGCTGAAAAGTGGATATTTGATGAAGACTGCGTTATTAAAAGATGGTTTAGGGTTGCAAATAGAACAGTGTTAACACTATATGATGTATATTTGAGCTAAAAGTGGTCTTAGCATCGAACTTCCCGTTGTGCCTGATGCCTTTGCTCTGTATTGAACAAATATGATAGCATGTCATACACTAATTTATTTTCATCCCCTCTTAGTAACTCATTCTGCCTCTTTCAGCAGTTTCAACATGCTTGATTACAAGCAGTATTGGAATTCCTAGCCTTTGTAATGCTATTCAGGTTTGTCTTAAGGGATCCCTCAAGGCTCGACTCTGAGACCACTCTTCTTGCCTCTGTCCTTCTTTGTATACTGGTGGTGGAATAAGAACAAGTTTCAGGTGAACCACACCCGGCTAGGGAGTGCAATTGTTCACTCAGTCCCACATGCATGCTGGGATGCATACGATTGGAGATCCAGGAACGCATTTCTGGTTAGGGATAGAGATCGGGATTACACACAATTGATTCCTCACAGATCAAGACCTACATTGGTGTACAGTGTGACCTGAGACCATCCATGTAAACTGGAAATTTAAAACAATACGAGGAAGTGTTTAGAATCTTTAATATTCAGGATTCAAGATTCAGCACTATTCCTAGGTCGATATTTAAATTTAAGCAAATTTGTGCCATTGAGCATAAATTCTTTGTAAAAAGGTCAGACTTTCCTTGAGCCTTATCCCTTCCATTGAAGCACGCATCCAGGCGACACTGCAATGGATTTGATCGAATACAGATCACCAGGTTTCACACAAAAAAAGTGGGAAATTCTGAAAGTAATGTAAATATAAATATAAATTCATGTAAATATTTATAAGATACTACTTTTTACTCAAATGTGTGGAGGACAATATTAACTGAAATGTATTACATTAGAAAAGAAAATATTTGCACTAGTGCTCTGAATGTACATTAACATGAAACATCGTTAAGGTCTCGTGACGAGGAAGAAGGAAGGCAAATACTTCGAGTCCTGACTCGACATCCACAGGAAATAAATAACATGTAGTAGAGACATTCTAGGAATACGTATCGTGAATTCATTCCGTATTTCAGTTCCAGCCATGTTTATGATATAGACAATAAGTTGCTGTGGAAGTAGGGGTAGTTTATAATGTCAACATCTAGTTACAACATGCATACACTTGCTTTCAACCTGTATTAGTCTTCAGAAAAAGAAAAGCAACATTAAAACAATTTTTCTTTTTTAAACAGATAAAATGAAGGATGTTCAGATGAAATGTGTTTATAATCTTGGGGGAGTGTCCTTAAATTTAATTATGAGCCTATTACGTTAGTCGGCTAGCAATGTTTGGGCTATCCCGATTGTCTCCAAAAATGTCTCAAGTATGTTTATATATTGCGTATAAAATGGCAAGATGTCACATTTGAAAATATTTTTAAAACTGGATGTATTAAAGACATAATTGCTGAACCAGCACCGTTTTTTGCCTTTTATTTTTTGAGAATTATGTTTGCAAGCCACCTAAAGATTCTAAAGGTTAGAACATAGCACCCAGCTTTACTTTGACATGCCATATAGATGTTTCTAAATTAAGACGTGATATCATTGCGGACACAAAGCTCAAACCTGATGGAAAACAAACCGGCGGTAGCGGAACCGGTTTGGAACAGATGAGGGAGCGGCTGCGTTTCCTGGAACGAAATGCTGAGCACTTCAAATGCTGAATACTCGACTGACTGGTTTTGATTCTAACCCAGCGAACTAAGCATGAACATTCAAGGAACAATCCACCCTGAAAGACTTGCATATTAACCTCTATAATCTTCAATGGTGTACATGATTTATTTATAATAAAATTTTTTCATAGACATATTGGCCTGTTGAAATTTTAGTTAACCGTTTCCTAGATTACCCACAATGCCATGCGGAGAGTGATGCCAATGGGATATCAGCCTTCGCACCATCTCTACCGCCTCTACTCCGCAGCAGGGCTTTAATATTTCGCTCTGACCAACTCTCTGACCTCCTCATCTGTACACTCTGCTCAAATAGTTCAGCTTAAAAACTTTCATGCTAACTAACCGAGTCTCTGCTGCAAGTCAACGCATTTGCATTGACATCTCCACTACATTCTAGTTTGGATTTCTCATTAATATGACTTCAATTATCTCTTGAAAATATTATGCAAGAAAACATGCCAGTGTTTCTTTTGTACAAACATCTAAACCTGATTATAGCTTGTGTTTGAGATGGCTGACATTTTTTCCCCTGTTAAACACCATTGTAACTACGCTAGCAATTATGCAAGAGAATCGCACCACTGCTAAAGTTCAGCAATGACCAACACATTAGCGCTAGAATTATAGTCTAAACTCTAAGTATTTCATACATAGGTCATTAAAAACATATATAATGTATATTTGGGTTGACTTGCTGTTTAACGGAAGATACAAAAATGTATTTGTTTACTGTGCTTGAAGGAAAAAACTGTATCTAAAAAGTAAATTATGTAAAATGAAGTAAATCAAGAAAAACCTCTCAAGACTAGCTATTGTAAATTGCTAGCACTTGTTTAAAAGGTATCTGAAAAGTGTTTTATGATTTTTACATCAGCTCCTTGTTTAGTGAAAATAGTAGACAATCCAATCTCTCTCTCTCTCTCTCTCTCTCCCTTTCTCACACACACACAAACACACACACCTGTTTGTAGGACATATTTGATGGTATCGCAGCATTATTTTGGACTTTCTATTGAAATGGACAAGATTCCAGTTAGGAGGGAGAAACCAACAACCAACTTCCTGTCATTGCTTTCCCCAAACCAGCGAAACTCTCTAAGGACCCATGACCCAGTGAAACGTATTCATATGCGGTCCACCCTTTTGTTCCAATTTATATAATAAACTAGTGCTTTTCCTCATTACTGGGATTTTTCCTATGCTAAATATTTTTTAAGACACATGCGGTTATTGAGTACACATTGATGTTCACATGTTAGCAGTTTAATTGCATAACACCTGATTATTTTATCAGAATGTAAAACTATAACCCACTAAATGTTAACCCTGCCAGGTAAGCCATTTTGCATTTTTAAGGAACCACTCCAATCCAGAAAAAGACAACACGACTTTTACAAATTTGCCAAAATTTTTATTAACGACATGTTCCTTACATTTTCATCTATACTGTAGTTAAAATCTATACAGTGTTAGAGTTAAATTATTCAAGTATTTTACATACAAATTGGCATGCAGTACAGTAGTGCAATACTGTGAAAATCTGCCCCTCTAACACTGTAATAAACAAGTATTAAACAGATATTAAACATGTAATAAACAGATCAAGCCTTGGCAGAAATGATGAGAACACATCTTGGACCAGGTTTTGCTCATCAATTCAATATTCAATATTAACCACGATTACCACACTAAAGGGGACTTGAAGTAAAGGCATTCTAGGTCTAACGCTGTGTTCACGCCAGCAGTGACATGACGCAGTAAACCGAAAAGAAGTTGGTCATTTATATTAATCAGCAGCACAAGGAGTGACATTTAAAATGAAGATTTGGACTCAAATGATCCCTCAGATCAATCCTATGATGTGTGACGTCCAAGGTTTCTTCAGTTTCCCACTCAACTACAAGCGACACAAGAGATTTGATGCTTGCTAGCATGAATGAACGGTTCACTCCAGAAGTGATGTGACGAAGCGATGTAAAAGTCAATCGTTTCAATCATAGCGCTGGTGATTTCGGACGACAGTTTGAGAGGAAACGGTTAGCGATTCCTGAAAAAGTTGAGCGAATGACAAATGAAGCGGATTGGTGACAACCAATGGGAATCATGGATCTTTTTTCAATCTAAAAAGAACCGTTTCAGTGTTTTTTCTGAGACAGTTGGTGAAACTCACTCTGCAGCTACAAGCTTTACCCAAAGTTTTCACCATTTAAAGGCGCGGTCATCGATTCTGAAGAAAGATTGCTGATATTTGAACTAAACAGCCAAACAAATACACATCTCCTTTCACTGCTCTTTCAAAACGCTCCGTCCCCAAATCAATGGAGGTGCATTACCAAGGCAACGATCCAACAACAAAGACACCCCGTAACCCTGCCCTCCCTTCCCCCATCCTGTGATTGGCTGGAATACACGTCCTGTTGCGGATTGGCAGGAATAGTGTTGTGGGGCTCGGTATGAGACAGACACCCTCTTTGTTTCCCAGTTTACAGAGCCAGGAATGTGCACGAGCACCAGCATTTTTTTTTTTTTTTTTTTTTTTTTTTTTGCAGCTAGCAGAGCATGAGGAGATATTTGCTGAAATTGACAAAAAGTGTTTTGGATAAAAGTCGCTAACTGCACCTTTAAGTTCGTTAAACAGACAGCAGACGAGAAAGAGCACATTTTATACACAAACATTATTTGTTAAACAGTTGCATTAAACCTTATTTGTAGTTAAAAATACTAGTTTTGTAGCTAATGTATTTCTTCATTTATATAGATATGGATTCATATGGCTACCCGTGAAACCATAGTAACATGTCCTAAACTAACGACAGGAGTAGTGACCAGCGTAGACCGATTTGAGACGTGCAAGGTGGAAGGAAAAAAGAGAAAGAAAGAAAAAAATAATTAATAAAATCGCTGCTGGTGTGAAGACAGAGTAAAAATATAAGCTAAATGTGCGGCAGTGATGCTAGTGGACTTCTCCAGATCACAAGTTCATTAACAAGCAACTCTGCATGAGACAAAAGCTAAACAGGTTCTGTTTGAAATGAAGATGAAGCTTGCCAAGTCTTTTCTTGTTTATACATGTGTGTCTGTGTTCATATGGGATTGTATGGGTTGTTCGTTTTGGCCATCCGGTTTTCACTACAGGATCATTAAAGGAGATAAAACAGGAATTAATAACCAATCAGTCGCATTTGAGAGTCTTGAATTTCTCTCAAACAACCTGGCACCTTTTCATGATGGTTCACGAAGGGCAAGTTAAGAGAACTATTTTCCTAGGTTGCTAGGAGAATTACCAGAGCAATTGTGCAAGAATAACAATTTGAAATGTATTAATGAACAACACGTCATACTTTTGTGTCAGTGTAGTTACATTTAATGCCTTGGACCGTCTGGGAAACAGCGGTGTTTCATTAGAACTTGCCTTACAGCAGCTACAGATACACGTTCATGTTTTTTCTCCTTGCTCTTGAAGTTAATAAGACCAAAAAGAAAAACAAAACACCACCAAACCAGCTTGTCTGGAAAGCACAAAGCATGGTGGAAACTTGAAGTTACAGCTTTACCTCTGATAAAAGCAAGGCTAGCTTCTCAAAAATTTTAATTATGTTAGAATTGTTGTCAGGTTACTGATACATTATGAAAGAATTTCCTCATCTCCGATCCATCCGACACATTCATTTGCTCTCTGTTGCCAGAGGTGTGTGTTTGTCTGGCTTAATTTGCAGACGACATAATGTCAACTGAATGAACTAGAGAGGAAAAAAAAAAAAAAAAGAAATCAAGGCAACCGTTTAGATCATTTACATTAATTGCTGTTTTATCTCATCAATAACAGAACTGAAATCTAATAGCTGGTTATTGCTCAGTTTTCCAGGTTCATACATCAAATCAGTAACGGAATAAGGGCTTGTTTACTGAGGAGCAAAAATCTAAGCGCCAAAGTGTACATAGTCCAGGTGTGCGTAAATCTCTGTCAGTGCTACAAACCCCTGAAAAAAAAACCATCCACCCCAAAACAACAATGAAAGGCAATACGGCCGGAAAAAAAAAGAAAAAAAAAAAAAAAGACAAATTTCACAAATAAGAACAAGGGAAAAAAAACAAACAAACAAACATTAGAGGCATAAAAATCTTTTCTAGTAAACCAAATTGTCACACCAACACTTTGATGGTCTAAGCTTAGAATGTTAACAATGTTATATATATATAAAAAAAAAAGCATCTTTGTTATAAACACCTCTGAAGTAAACGTGACTCTGATCACAACAATTCAAGAGCGGTGCTGTGACTCCGTCCACGTCATCGGGTAAGACGTGTTCCTTGGTGTGCGCTGTGTGTTTGCCCTGTGGAACCCTGCATGTTAGATCAGAGTTCCCGTGCACGAGATCCGCTCTCATGTCTCCATCGTCCCGAGAGGTTCCCCGAAACGGATCTTTTGGCCTGCTGTGAGGTTAAAAGTGAAGTCTTGTGGCGCTTCGAAAAGCAGAACGATGGTGGATCCCAGGTTGAACTCGCCCAAGTGCTCACCTTTACGCAGACTTACACCCTCCTGGTTGTTGTTGGACACGTAGCTAAAGTCATCGTATGAGCCTTTATTGTAACGAGGGTTGTTTGTGCGGAGCTCCTACAGACGGAAGATTAGGATTTGGTTACATGCTCCATGTAGAGCAGCAAAACAGCTTCAAAATCAAAGATTAAATATGCATATTGTACATGTTTACTTGTGCACTTACTTATCTACATACATATTTATTTACAAGTGCTTATATGTTTTTAGTATCATTTTATTTACTCAGCCATTTGTTTATTTAATGTACTCACTCACTTAACTAATTTATTTACTTAAGAATTTATAATTTCTTTGCTGACTTATATTGGTTATTACTGCTAATAATACTACTTTAAAAAGTATTTGATTAAGACTAATACTGTACATACCCACATTAACATTTTCTTCAAATCTGATTTGTTTTTTCTTGGAGAATGGTAGCAGTTGTGTTTTGATGCATTCTTTGAAAAATGAGGGATTTTAATTAGCTAAAAAGTCTCAAGCATTGTTTGTAATTTATGACTGCAAGAGAAATACACACACTTGTGTGAAGGAGCAAGAAGAGACTCTGCGGCTGATCTCTTCTAGCCCTGACTGTAGATTCGTACAGTCGATCAGAGACGGTCGTGTCACGTGATTATACGTGAATGACACGCTGATAGAAATACATCAGCAGCAGCGATGTGAAATACAGTCATGGGTGTAATGAAGATGAAGGAGGTGGATTATTTACTCCATTATCATTATTTCCTCAAATTGCTTTTGGAGTCTTGAGAGACTAAAAACATATTGTCCAATTACAGTACACATTACCATTATAGACCTGGCATGGGGCCTCATGATGCGTATAATGCAAGCACAACCCTAATCATTTCATTGTCGTGCTACTGACAGATTAAATTTCACTCTTCAAATCGAGACCTAGCCGATCGCATCATCAGCAGCCGTCACTGAGGACAGGAAACACCAGGGCACTGTCTGCTTAAACAGCAGCGTGTCAGCATGTCAGTAATAAGGTTTACACAGAGAAGAGAAACAACGAGACAGAAAAAGAAAGACGGGCTGTGTGAAAGAGAACCCGAGCTCTGACCTTGTCGAAGTAGATCCGGATGGATCCGACATTGGTGGCTCCAACAGCTGTCAGAGAAAAGAAGCCGTGTCTCCAATCTCCGCTCAACACCACGCGCTCATTATGACAGAAGAGCTCTTTAATCCATCGTGCTATGCCCGGGTTCACCGACATCAGAGAGCCTGCAAAACACAGTCACACGCAGTCGTTTATTTTGCTCTCGGAGTACTGAGGGACCATTAATTCTTCTGTGGAGAGGCAGGTAAATAAGGTCCAAGCAGGAATAAGTCCCAAAGTAGAGAGCAAATGAATGGTATAAGACGTGGAACAGTTTAAGCATTTGAATGCTGCATAATCAGAATCTGTGAACATGTTTCTGATCAAATGGATGAAATGAGAGACAATTTGCAATATACAGTGCATCCGGAAAGCATTCACAGCGCATCACTTTGGATGGATTAAATTCATTTTTTTCCTCAGAATTCTACGCACAACACCCCATAATGACAATGTGAAAAAAGTTTACTTGAGGTTTTTGCAAATTTATTAAAATAAAAAAAAAACTGAGAACGCACATGTACATAAATATTCACAGCCTTTGCTCAATACTTTGTCGCTGCATCTTTGGCAGCAATTACAGCCTCAAGTCTTTTTGAATATGACGCCACGAGCTTGGCACACCTATCCTTGGCCAGTTTCGCCCATTCCTCTTTGCAGCACCTCTCAAGCTCCATCAGGTTGGATGG
>JAQQZR010000017.1:3547760-3579531 GCA_030068235.1 Notoglanidium macrostoma
GTCATTATGGGGTGTTGTGTGTAGAATTCTGAGGAAAAAAATGAATTTAATCCATTTTGTAATAAGGCTGTAACATAAAATGTGGAAAAAGTGATGCGCTGTGAATACATTCCGGATGCACTGTATAATCCTCATGGAGTGTATAACTAAAACTACTACATAAAAATTACCTTTATTAAAACAGGGCTTTGACGCCACAGCAAGAATTTAGTCTTCTGTACATTATAGCTCCAAAATCATACAAGTTGCGCTTTTGCGTTAGCTGCACATGCATGCAGATTTGCAAATCCTGAATTACATTCAAATCCAATATTTGGACATATTCTGTTCTGGAAAACTGCATCTATAAAGAATTTTCAGAAACTGGGAGCTGTGTATTTCCCCATTATTACCAATAGGAACAATAATACAATAGATGGTTCTGGTCCACTAATTTGATTGGTCTAGAGGAGTTCCAACAGTGCTGATAGTTACTATAATGGCACCGAGACGTTTCATTGCGTCTGTATCAGCCACAAAAAAAAAAAAAACTACTTCCTAGTTTGAAACAGTTACAAGTGTTAGCAACATCATTAGCAGACATGGCAATCAATACTTTTCAGAAACATAACTTTTTTTTTTAAATGGTAATGAAGAGGGAACCCTAGGCTTCTTCGGGAATTATTTCTGCTAGCGAAGCAAAAATAAACTCGACCTATGCCCTCGTGCCTACAACCGAATCACAGCTGTGCTGATATTTGGTACTCCCTCTCATGTGGTGTTGGTTTTATATATATATATATATATATATATATATATATATATATATTAGTTCCAAGCTAATCTAGATGCTCAGCATTGCAAAGATTCTAAATAGCCAAGCCAACTAGTGAGGGTGAGAGGTGCAAGGACATAGGAGAACCCGGAGGAACCTCAACGGGAAGTGTACATCTAGTAACCCGAGCTCAGGATCTAACCTTAGAGATGTGACGCCACCCGCTGTGCCAAGCGTAATACGTAAAGCTTAAGTTAATGGATTCTTCCCACTCTCTTAACCCATTTTGTCGGTGAGAGTGCGGACCTATCCAACCCTCTTTGCCAGGATTACTTGTATTATGTACCACAATGAAAATTCCCAAAAGACAAACATGATAATTGTAATCATTCTGATACACCAGCACCACCTGCAGGTAGTCCTAGCAACTAACATCACTGTCTATTGTTGTTTGTGACATATCTAAATTTTAATTCTACCGTACACTAGAACAGTACAGAGAGTGTCTGTTGTGCCGGCTGTACTGGCTGGACAGCAAGAAATCTGTATTTAAAATAGATTGATATGGCAGGAGCCCAGGAGAAAATCAGGGCTTGTGTGTGCCATTCACTTCCTTACCCACAGGGCATGTGATTCTGCTTTAACACGTGACCTAAAGCACTGTACGGAATTTGCAATAAATCAAGTCTGTCTATTTTTAAGTGTGATAAAAGCTCAGACAGCATCCAAAGTCATATTATAATAGAAGAAGGCTTTGAGCCTCACCAGGAAAGTGGCGTCTGTGTGCAACTCTCCAGTCAGTGGGCGAGTGGAAGCAGTGATAATCTCCAGGTGCCAGATACACCACGCAGTGGTACAGCTCATTCCCCTCCTTCGTCACCAGCAAGTTCTGGAAGTTGCTGTGGTCATCCTCATCTAAACACCGCACACCCAAAAACACGGATATCAGATCAATCAACCAATAAAAAAAATTTTTTTTTAAATAAAATATAAAAAAAAAAAAAAAAGACAATGTAAAAAATGTAAAAAGGGACTCACTTCTGTTGATGGCTAAGCTCCTGGTCCACGTGCATGGACCAAGAAAGGTCTCCAGAGAGTAGGTGACCCCCTTCACCTGCTCCACCTCGCAGTTCTTTACCCGGCCAAAATGAAGGATCTTCCCATCTGCTGGACTGATCTGCGGATGTACAGCGTAACTATATAAGATTTTCATTATGAATAAACAATTGATGAGAGATCTAAAATTGCATGGAGATACTTAATGACCTTGATGGTGTTTGATTGATTGACAAGTTCCTTTCACACAGTTTTCATAAAACTTACTAATGTTTCAGGTAAAAACAACATGGGATAATTAACAAGATTTCATCCCCACTCACTCAGTCTTCCATAACGGTAAAGAAAAGGGTGTCATGTAATCCCATCTGACTGTATTTAACGGAATGCTAAATACAGGGGTCTGTGGTAGCTCAGTGGTTAAGACTAGTGATCGGAAGGTCGTGAGTTCAAATCCCAGCACTGCCAAGCTCCCACTGCTGGGCCCTTGAGCTCACGTATATAAAATAATATGTATGCAAGTCGAGCTGGATAAGGGCGTCTGCCAAATGACATAAATGTAAATGTAAATGCTACGGGAGCGCAAACCTCCACAAGATGTGTAAAACCTGTGAGACAGGCTATGACAGAATTCACAAGGCAGCAGATCCATATTGTGTAAAACCCAAGCGGAGACCTTTGCTAGTTAGTTACCATATTGAAGAGTTCTGTAAGGCTATTTATAACCATATATTTGTTTTGAGGGGAAAAAAGGTATTTCTACAATACGAAGGAATTTGCATGCAGCTCTAAAGGCATCACATAAGATATGAAGATATGAAGCGGATATGAATTTCAGGTTGTGCTGTAAAGTAGTACCTGTGATATAAAGTGCTACCTGATTGGCGGTGAATGGAAATCTCATGAATATTCATGAGGACAGTGCTGGTAAAACATTCAGGCATCCATCAGCCAATCAGGTAGCATTTACTTCATGAATATTCCTTAGCTTCCCCCACCACCCTGTAAAAAGGAAATTCACGAAGCGGACAGAAGCATAAAAGTCAGACAGGCTACTTGAGAAAAGTTCTAGTTTTTCTAGAAATATTTTTTTTTTGTTTTTTGGCTACAACACCACTGGTTCCACTGGTTAATCCACTGGTTCCGATTCCCACTGGAGTTCCCACTGGCAAGAGATTACCGTTAATGTTACTAGGTCACCAGGGGATAGATTAACGTTTCAACTTTACCGTTTTGCTCTATTCCCACATGACACCATTACAGCGGTAAATACAGTTTAAAATATGTATGTGAAAGGGGTAAAGGTAATATACCATGACTAGCACAACTAAAGGCTTTGGCATATTTAATGCAGAGACGATGTCTACAGTGGCTGCGCAAAGAGGAAACCATCATTGCAAGTTTACAAGCTTGCGTAATCTCAGCGGTTTTGCATTGGTCGTTCCAAGAGCTCCATTACTGAAAGTAGCAGCATTACTAATTTTTTTTAATTTCGTGACAATTCCACTGTTTACAGAAAGAAGACTGCTGTAACGTGAATAACCTATTGGGAATTGTTGGCAATACATAAACAAATGAAACAAAAGAATATGAGGAAGTCCATATTTAGTTGCATGAAGAGAAAAGGAAATAAATCAAATGCGTTTAGCATAAAACCTGAAGGATACCGGGAAAACTTTTCCCAGGCTTGGCCAGCCACCGAGCATCCAGTTGCCAAGTACATGACACGGTGAATGACGTCTGTTTGCTCCAAAATTACACTATACTGGTCGTGGAACCCATCACATGCCTTAAAAATCCCTTTTAAACCAAGGAATACTGACCTTCACATTCGTGTCCACTTACCACGCAGTGTGAGTCGCACACAGGCCGGGCCTGTGGTTTGAGCTTGCGTCTGAAGAACTCGCCCAGGTTCTTGTAATGCTGCAGGTCCTCCACAGCCGCCTCCTTCATGTTCACCCCAAATGTCCATATGTACAGGCTATAAATGGGTTTCCGTAACCAGACAGGCAGGTCCACCTGGTTAAGACGGCCCCAGGCCCTTGAGAGTAGCCGCGTAGGGATGGTCTTGTATATGGTAACCTAAGTCAGGAGGCAGACTGGTAAGGAATCCGGCTGCTTACTGAATAGTTTGAATATCATGCAATATGTAACAATAACCCAAGTGATAACCAATCAAAAGCACGAGAACGTAATAGAAATCAGCCCTGCGCTTACACTGTACTTTATTTCTGAAAAAAAACGTGGGCTATTTTCACAGAAATGGAAGGCTGCAGGTTTTTTTTTATAACTCTGTAAAAGGATTTTATAATTACTGTAAAAGGAACTACGCTCTCACACTGTAACACTCTAAAGTATTTATTAACGCAGACAATCCATAAAAGCAACACGGGGGGGGGTTATTTTTTACTTGAAAAGCTAACCATAATAGGGAAATCGGTTAGTGTTCATGCTGAAAAGTGTGCAATTTGACACACAGCTTCTGTCCTCAACAGAGGACACTAGCTGGCCAAAGTGTTCGAGTGGATTACAATAGTCAGCTTCAGCTATAGTGGACATAAAGGACAGCGGAACGCGATGGCACACTTCTGGAGATGAAAATTATGGATGTCATTTCATGGACTTTAGTTTTCACCAAATGTGGATTTGGTGAAATAAATAAAATAAAATCAGTGTAATTTGTTGTAACAGATTTGTTATTAATATTTAACAGAATCCTAATAGTAAAAGGAGGTTGTCTATCTATCTGTCTATCAATCTGTCTGTATCCATCACTGTTTTTCTGTCTATATCTAGTTATCATTATAGACAGAGATAGATACAGAGAGGCAGACAGGCAGTGATTGAGATGCATACAAATGTATAAAGAAAGAGACAGACAAACAAACAGAGATACAGACGGACAGACAGATAAATAGAAACTGACAGAAAGACAGACAGAGACAGGGATAGCCAGAGACAGAGATAAGACAGACAGACAGGCAGGCAGGCATACAGAGATGCTCAGATAGACAGCAATAGATGGTGACAGACAGACAGATGTAAATAAGTGTACAGAACTCTTATTTTAATGCAGAAAAAACTGAGTTTGTTAAGAATTAGAATGAAACTGTTACGGTTCACAGAAGCACAGCAGCACAACTAAGCAGCTGCATTTAATCTAACACTCTGATACTACAAAAACAGCATGTGCTTTTGTGCTTATATGCAAAGGTCATATTAAGTTAAAGAAACGTTAAAATGTTAAAAACCCAAGTTAAAATAAAACATCAGTGAATAAATAATCATATATCTGGGAAAGCGTATCAGACGCTTAGCCTGACTAGGAATTCTTTCAGATACTGAACAATGCGGTGAGAGCTGCCTTGGCACACTGGTGAGGAGCTGGACAAAGCTTTCCTCAGTTCAGTGAACCTCAGCAGGACAGAGAGCCTTTTCACTCCAGCCTGTGGAGAGTGAATACGCAAGCAGCCATCTGCACTATACGCTCTCGCCCTCAATGCACCCCTTGAACTGTTTTAAAAGATTTCTATTGGTGACGGTTGGAATGTGGAAAAGTTAAAACGATAAAAGAAAATTAAGGTTGTCTCTGGACACTGATTTCATACACAGCTCATCTCAGACACACACACATAAACACATACACACACACACATACACACACACACACACACACACACCCCAGTTGTTTTGGCCATAATGCCCTTCCACTAGACTTACTCTGCTTGTGGGCCGCCAGCCCACCTTGGCGAAGGGCTTGAGTACAGCGAATGGCAGTATGTAGTGGAGGAAGGAGAGTGGCCATGAGCGCAGTCGGGCAGTGGGCCGGGACATACAGCTCAGCTGTCCAAGACGCCGCCGCAAAGCCAACTGCGGGAACTGCAACCTGTACGACACGCATGACGAAGCCAGTGAGGCTCAGAGTGCAAATAGTAACGGTACTACATTACTACAGTAAAGGAAACCTGAGCAGATATGATTAAAACAACTAGGCTAATAAGAGTCATAACTAGAAATATCCAGGGCTAAACAGTTATTTATGAATCAGGTTTATGGTCTTATAAAATATATAAAAGGGTAAACAAATGCGGGCCTAAATCATAACATTGAGGGATACCATATAGCGTGACTCCATTAACTACGCCAAAAAAAAAAAGAAAAAAAAGTAAAAGAAATCTTTTAAGCAAGATCTGAACTTCTCCAAACTCATAGCACCCACTAAAATATCAGAACTAAAAACTAAAACATATCCACAATCTGAGGGAAACAGCAGGTCACTAACTGCCTCCTGAAAACAGATGAAAATAAGTTGCGTTAAATCCTACCTGAAACAAAGACGTCACTAAAATAATAATAAAAACGCCCGTCTCTAAAATAATACATTAGAAAATAAGTGTTGGAGACGTGACTGTAGCGAGAAAGTCAAAGTTCTTTTAATGGTTATTTAAGGATAATGATTTAGTCTAGAGGCTTGCAGCTCGTTTTAACTATGAAAGAAATGTCAACACAAATACACAAAAATAGAAAGAAATCTGAATACAATTTTCACTTACGATGGTAGTGCAGGCTGCCATTACAATATACCTAGTTACTTACTACAACCTGAAGCTCCTATACCGAGAATATTGCAGAGAAATCGACAACAGTCAGCAACAAAATGTTTGGTAAAGTGTACAATTCTACTGAGGACAGTTTGGGTATTTTGTGCTTGCAGATGTTTTATAGCAAATATATTAATGTTCATGACTAATACATTTAAATTAAATAATGTACTCTTGCGGTTATTTAATTTTGTAAAATGTACAGAATTTCTATCAGACATTCACCTCACCGCTCTACAGCGGTCAAAATAATACAGCCGCCAACTAGTACTACTAATGAAGGATGTAAATTTTAAGTGACGTCTTGAACCTCACAATCTCAATACATTATATTTATCCCAAAAAGCAAACAAGAAACAAAACAAAACAAAAACCCAGTCACCACCAGAGCCTTGAAAACGGACCAGACTTATAGAGCTTTGGAACATTTTGAAACAGTGTGACCTTGTCTTTATCTAGTGTAGCTGTACACAACCTTGGCTTTAGTAGTGGATTGGTGTCGTATGTAGAATCCAGGAAGCTCTGAAGCATTAAAAAGGTTTTGCAGCACCAGAAATCAGCCATGAATATCTCAGTAGGAATAAGGTAGGAAAGGCGGTTTGCTTGCGAGCACACAGAGATTGAGGGCATGTTAGTGGACTAAAACAAGATTACCTTCAGTATGTCAGTGAGCTGGGGATTTTTGGAACTGAAAGTGATGAGTGAGCAGTACCGAGGTCAACTACGAATGAAGTGCGGAAGCTATCTATAGTTGCTAATACACTGTCTATTCTAATCAGGATGAGACCGTGAGTAATCTGTGGATAGAGAGAGAGCGAGAGAGTCTGGACAGAGACAGTCACACACATAAATCCTCAGCACTGAATTCATTTAGTTTTGTGACAACAAGAGAGTTTGCCAAAAAAGAAAGATAATATACAAATTTAGATGAAATGATTGACCTATAGGTGTTTGGTTATAGAGTGAAGTCTGCTAAATTAAGCACCCAAAATCAATATTTTTGTTTGATCAGAACACTTCAATAAAAATCAAGCTTTTATGGCAAAACAATATTGGGCTTAAAGGAGAACCTTGTGGGACATCACCTCATACATGTTTAGACTTCGAGGCTTGAGGTGTAGAGGTTATGGATCAGGAATCAGGAATCTCACAAGGCAAAGAAAGGCCACATGAATTACCATGCGAGCATATTGGACACTGTGGGTTGCATTTAGAATAATGTATTCGTTCATACATATTCAGTATCCGTTTCACCTTGGTTAGGGTCACTGAGGTTTGAATAACTTACTCCTTTAAACTTTAGGTGAAAAAAAAAAAAAATCCAGAAAATTACAGAATTCATCACGCTTCATAACCGTGCCATTTTACGGATGAACAGGAAACTAGCAGCATCAATGTTATGTTTCTGTGCTTCATTAAGAAGATTTGGTTTCATTTATACTGAAAATCATCTGCCCTAATACAAAGCGTCATTTACCGCAGGCAGCAGCGCAACGCAACGTCCCGGTCACGCTAGCTGTATAGCTACCTAGCTGTGTTGAGGATAAAACTGGGAAATTTTTCTTCGCAGTAATTATTGCCAACATTTGCAAAAGTTAGTTTGCTAACCGAGATCAATTTAGCCTCTCTAATGGCAGTTTTTTCACCTCCTGATGGGACGTCGTGAGATACTTTACTCACCACCCACTTGGATGTGAAAAGACACAAAGCTTTGGTGCATTTAAATGCTGTGAGATTCTTTCCAGAACACAGAACGGTATTTCAGGAAAACACAAAATTGCTGTTCCTTCAAGCTTAAGTGGAATCAGCAAGATCAAGGGAAAGTAAACAAGGACCACGGTCTATTTTATCGGCTTTGTTGATGTACTGCTTATTCTTCCAGAGTATATGGAGTAATCTGAGCAATCGTTCAGCGCTAGTTACATTCCAGTTGCGAAGAGAAGCCAGATATTCAAACCTGAATATGGAGACCACTTTAGGATATTGAAACTTTAGGATCATGCGACTGATCAGAATTCGTCGGGAGTGAGATCCAAAAAACAAACAAACAAACAAACAAACAAACAAACAAACCCCACAATACTGACACGAGCATCTGGCCTTCCCAGCCTTGACCACAACAAATTTTTATCAAGCCTCCTGATACAATTGTTCAAACAGATACATTTCATCTTGTATTACTATAGAGCTGTCACTAAAGCTTGAATGAGCTTGATTGATTTTCCACGCAGTGTTGACCTAATGGTCTGGGTGATTCTTCCTGTGGATATTGATTCAAATACTAGTGTTGTACTATCCATGTAACATGATCTCTATAGAGGCTGTCTGGCACAAAGGCATACACAAACTCTATCAGGACAATTTAATTACCACAAGAGAAATAAACTTGATCAGTATTGGCAAAATAAGATTAGGAGCAATGCTAAAAATTTAGTATTGTCGAATACCTCAAAGCGACAAGCGTGTGCGAAAGCAAATGTACAGTATTCTCACGAAATACATAGATTTTGCAGTTGATGCTATTTTATCAGTGATGATTTATTTATTTCTGCGAAGAGTGTACTGTAGCTTTAAAACTGCACTGCAGAGGTTATCATCAGTAGCCATTTTTAAACCTCTTGTTTTTCCCTATATTACATAACCTCACTCGCTTCCGAGGTAAATAAAACGCAGTCCAGGCATCTTCACGATCCCTGGAATATTATTTTATGACTGGCTCTACATGAGCACAGGTTATAAACGTCTCTTTTGGTATGCTACGTTAAAGGCTTTTGTGCTCTTTCCCCGTCTGACACAGCTGAGCACACGGGGGATGAAGAGCACTGCAGCTTACTTGCTATTCATGCCACAGAATAAAATGCAGCGACAATCGCTGGCTCGGGCAAGGAGACTGAAATCGACGGCAGACGGAACAAAGAGAAACAAAAGAGAAGGCAAAAATACATGGTGTCTCTTGAGAGGAGGTCGTTTGTCTGATTGTGTGTCCGCATGAATGAGCAGCTGGTTATGAGGAACGGGTCATGATAAGCACGGCTGAACGCTAATCAAGGCTGTGTTCGCTCACTTGCATTGTTCACACAGGCTTCCTGGCAAGATCTTAATAGTATTAGTGCACAATTAGGGCAAATGCAGGAAGGAGAGCTGAGAGGACTGAATTAGAGTCAAACCGCACACGCACACACACACACACACACACACACACACTCATGCTCACACACACACTCACACACACACAAACTGTTCAGTGTGTCACCAGGGACATAATTTCATCCCATTAAATCCCATCTGCTTTGTTCTTTGTGTGTTTTTTGTCTCTCTTTGTTAGCAATCACCCCAAATTCATGCATTCCTGTAAACACAAAATTCTTCATCCATCAACAACATAGCTGTATTTCAGTCGGATGCACACACACACACACACAAAAATACACAAACACACACAGGCCCGTGCTCTACTCCATCATCACACTCTCTCCATCCTTCTTCTGTGGTACCTGAAACGGCTCTGATGGCTGATCTGAACGACCCCCGGAGCACCGGGGCCTTTGGCATCAGCGTTTCTACTGCCGACCGCGGACCCCCCTGGCGCTCCTGCTAAGGAGGAGGAGCCGAGTGGTCGCAGGCGTCGGGCATCAACCCTGACTCTGTGGAGATTGTAGCAAGAGGACGGCCTGTGCAAAGCCCTGCAACATCTCACCATTTCCCTACTGCGCTCCGCCGCTGCTGCTTCAGGCTCGGCTGACACATGATCACGGTAGAGAGATGCGCACCGCACGATGCTTCCGTGGTCCTTCTACTCGCTTTGCTTCTGCCGGTGCTTTTCTCCAGCTCCAAGCCCAGCCCTCCGAGTCGGTCACTGGTTGCGCTGTGTAGCTGCGATTGGCCGGCTGTGCGCTAGTGCCGCCTCCTGTGGTGTTAAGCTCTTGAACTGATGCTGCTGAGAGAATGGTGGTTTGGAAAATGGGGGTGGGGTGAGCGTTGGGTTTTTTTTTTTGTAGACTAGAAAGACAATACAGTCAAGCATGTGCTTACTGGACCCTGAACTCTCTCACCCCTGTTTCTGAGCAAGTGAACTGTTACTTAAAAATCTCAACCTAAAAACCTTGAAATCATTTTCTAGAACTGATTTACATAAAACTCTACTGCACACGTGCACTCAGCTGTGTATAAACACACAATAAAATGCTTGGAAAAAAAAAATGCTTATAAATAAACACATTACAAATCTGCAGCTCTACAGGATGAGAATGCAAAAAAGTTTGCACACCCTAATAGTGTTTAAATTGAAATTCGCGATTTTACAATTCACTCCCATGGTAAAAATTTTTGAGAAAATTTTGAGAAATGCAAGTGTATCTGGTCCATGTATAACATGTTTGTCCATTTTTTGTTTCAAAACAAAAAAAACATAATGGCAAAAGAGTGATGCAAAGGAGATTTTTTTGACTGTACAAAAAAAAACCAAAAAAAAAAAAAAAACCAAACCCAACAACTCATATTGCTCCTCTGCTTGTTTTTTACCATTCATTTTTTTGAATAAATTTAATCAACAATCTTGGAAGACCCGGATATGTACCAGCTACTACCTACTGGGTATACTAAAGATTGCTGTTAGCACCTGATATGCTGCTAATTTGGATCATTATCTGTTTTTTTATTTATTTTTTAAATAGCAAGACGGTGACGGTAAATGAGGATGGCTGAAAAAAAAAAAATAAAAATCAGCAGGATTTTCCAGGTGCCAGAATTTATTTCTGCATGTGCTAATCCCATTTTATTATATCTTTTTTTCTTGAAAAAAGGAATAAGGTTCCAGAGTACGCCAGAGTCTGTAGAATTGCTGACTTCCGGGTAGACGCAAAATATAAAAATAAAAGTCAATATTAAACTTTATTTTTTTATTTATTTATTTATTTTTTTTATATTATGAAAACAAATTAGTTTCCCATGTTTGTGAATTCCGAAAAAAAAAACTATTTTCATATTGAGCATCATGTCATATGGATTATGTTTATTAAATCAATTTGTGCTAAAGTGGTCTGCGCATTAATTACAGTTAAAAGTGGTCCGTGGGAGTAAAAAGTTGGAAAACCCCTGCATTGTGCGACTCCATTTCAAGACCTCCGATAATAAAGGAACATCTATGAAAGCGAAAACACAAAATGTCTTGTTCTACAAAGGCCATGTTGTCTTAAGGGTATACAAACTTTAACAACGGACAGTATCCTTCATATGTTTCAAAATATTGTATTAGTAAAGACATAATTATGAAAAAAAGACAGATTTTCCGCATAGTACACTTGCCTCCCTATTATTATTGCTCATTGGATATTTTTTTTTACATTTTTTTTTTTTATAATGGTGCATTTCATTTTTAACTTTGAAACATCAGAGAAAAGTTTAAAAATCAATCTATAGGGACTAGGAAAAGTCTACATAACTTACTTCCAAATGTTTGGAGATTATAATGAACAGATTTTCCCTCCCCATAACAATTCAAGAAGTTATATCATAAAGACATCACATGACACAAACTGCGGCTTCCGCTCCAAAAAGGCAAGGGTCACATCTCTTAAAGATCTCTTCTCCTAATCGGATACCAACATACCATCTACACATATTACATCTTAACAGCTCACATGAATATTTAAACACAAATATACGAAAAACAAACATGTTCTCATTTTTAAAAAAGCTAATCTTTTCTAATGGTAATAAAGTCCAATAGTCTTCAACTTACTTTGACCGGCGATCTTTTCACATGGGCAGAAAAGTGAGTTACAGGAAGTCTGGCCCCTCTTCCTGTCTGCTCATGACAGGAGGAAACTAAACACGAGTCAGTGTGAGTCATCTGGACTCTGAACAGCTGTGCCTTTTAACGGCATCTCACAGTGACCTCATCATCTCACATCATCGGCCAAGCCAATGAGTGAAAGGGTCTCGCTTCCTGTTTAGCCGTGGTTAAGGAGAGAGACTCAGGATTTGAGCTCAGCGTGGGTTAGGGTCGATTTTTATATATTTAATTCAATCACAGGAGATATATTTCTGGGAAAATGTTTGCACCCCCTGTAGAAAAAAAAGCCCCAAAAAAAAAAAAAAAAAAAAAAAAAAAAAGGCACCTTTCTTGGACAATTTGTCCACAAATACAATTGAAATTGTACTGTGGGGAAATCCTGAAACGATGCAACAATCCAAGACCACAGGGGTCAACTCCTCTGCTCGTCTCTGAGCAGACCAAAACAATGTTATGTCATGGAAACTATTTTAGTCAGTGCTGGATAACTCCATGAGCTCTGCACTGGGAGAACAATATTATACGAGTTATTTAGCCAAGATACTGGGGGGGTGGGGGCAATGCTGACCGTCATGTGATTAAACATTACAATATTAAGATAGCGTGTCTTTCTAAATAATCATAGTTTGAGGGAAAAAGTTGCTCATAATGACATTTTTGTTAAAGCCTATTTTTATATTTTCATCACATTTTCATTCAATCAAGTCACCACTACCAGGACCATGTCTGTTTAGTTTTGACTATTTACAACTTTAAGTTTTTAATAATAGGATTAACAGTAGATTAAATTTCCAAAGTTAAACTTTTCACAACAATGCTCGAGTAAGCTGGAAAGGTCAACTTTAGATAAGCAGAACATAAACATGATTTTAATAAAGACGGAGGATTTTAAAAACCGGAAGACGGAATGAAGCTAAACCTAAACGGGTTGTGTACTGGAAAGCATTTGTACAATTTTCTTTGGCTGCGAGCAACAGTAAGAAAACAGCAAAGAAAAAGTTCAGTGTGACTTCTACTTAACAATTAGCAGCGCCTCATCTTTTAACCAAAGTGCCCACCGCCGTCTTGGTTTCCATTAGCTCACATTAGATTTAGGTGAAATCAGCAAAAGGAAAAACGAACCACCATGACAAGCCAATGCATGCACGTCATGTCCTTTCCCCTTCAGTGAACTGGTTTTGCAGTGGGAGAATTCTCAATTTTGGCCATTTATCTAATATAGCAGAAAAGTGTTACTTTCAGGTAGATGCTACAGCTAAACCATAGATGTTGGCACTAGAGCGTGATACGGGAGAGAATTTTCTCTTCCCATTCACACAAAAATACTCCAGTCTCATCAGAATCCCATACCAGAATAAAAAACAAAAAAATTAGATACACTTCAGTAATGCAATATTATGTTTTGTGATACTGTATTTATTCTCAGAAACACTATCTATTTGTAATTAATAGTTTACATGCAAAGATTCATGGGAGACACTGGTTCGGGTTGTGTTGCGTTTAAACCCCTGACCACTAGATAGCAGTGTTGTAACCTATCTTCAGCCATTTGACTCTTCCACTCCAACAGAACAATGAAAACTGAGACAGGAAGTAGTGCAAGGGCACACCGCTAATATCACCTTTAACAAACCTGTTCTTTATCCTATAACAGTTTTCGTACAATTAGATTTTGAAAAAATTGTAATATAATCAACCCCTGTATCATGATGCACATTGAATAATCAGATTCTTGCAAATGCACAGCCATAATTGTGATTATGAATCCTGTATAAATAAATATGACTCAAATAGAACCTTCAAATTTGAAAATTGCTTTGTTTTGTTTTGTTTTTTTAACTTTGCTTAACAGAGAACAAACCTGAACCTAAAAATCACACTAACGTCTTTCCATGAATTATATTTCCAAGATAAAAAGTCATTTTTACGCATCCACAGTTACATAGTCAGTGTTTCAACTTGCAGTAGGATGTGTCATGTTGTGCCAGTCCCACAACTCAAACAGAAGCACTTCTGGTCCTTATCGTATTTTATTATCTAACGGTCCACTGTGGCTCGGGTCAACACCTGGTCAAAATGAATGACGGTCAACAAAGCCATGCTGGAGGTACGATGCCTGTGTGATGCAATTAATACCAAATGACACGCGTCTGATAAGAGATAAAACACACCGAACGGCTTTCCGCAAACAAACCCAGCCAATCAGCTCCGCACAGTACCACTCCACTCTCGGCACATTCCTGCAACACTAGCTTATCCCGACCAACAATAAAAAATCAGACCATTTAACTCTTTCATACACAGTTAGACCATAATATAGGGCTGTTTTTAGAATAGATGTCAATCCCCTCCAAACCACTCCAATGTTTTAAACACCGTTATCCTTAGTTTAACACTTAATTGGTTTTATTAAGTGACGGTCTTCCCGATCCAAAACGGCCGACGTTGACTGACTTCATGTAGAAAGTTTAGACAGGAATGCCCAGGACATGCTGCATCAGAGAAACACTTTAATAATAAGCATACTTATTGTACTTGTTACAAAATATGTTTTTCTGTTAATGAATAACTTCACACATTGCAAGTACTGTTCAGCAGTAATGTTATTTTTTTTTACCACCCCATTTAACTTTTCCTTAAAAGGTCTATGTGGGAATTAGGAGGCTCCATTAGGAGAAATGGAATAAAATATGTATAAGTATGTTTTTATTAGTATATAAAATCACCTGTAACTACGAATCGTTGCGTTTTCATAAGCTTAGAATGAGCCCTTTATAACTACATAGGGGCGCGTCCACCTCTAGGCATCCGCCATGTTGCGCAACTACAGTAGCCCAGAGCGATCAAACCTTAAGAGAGCGCCTTCTTAAGAGAGAGGGGGGGGACCAGAAGGGAGATAACCAGAAGAAGAAAGGAAGACAAAGAAGAAGAAATAAGAGAAATCAGTGTTTACTGGTGCTGTCTAACAAGTTTGAGGACCTTAATTTTGAAAAATGGATCATACTTATCATTTAAAAAAGCAAGGGAGTGTGAATGTAAGTACTTGGAAGCACGCTATGGGAACCAGATAGCCACTGTATGCTCTAATACATGCTTGGAAAGGGAGGGGTAAGAGAGGGGTATTCAGGTGGTTGCAATCCACTGAATATTACATAGTGGCCTTTAAAACTTGCTTCTTAATATAACGGATTTACTTTTCAATACAATTTTTCAAAATTCATTTAAATTTGCATGCCAGTTATGATTAATAAACCAACTAAAAATACAGATATGCTTCCTCCTAATGTATGCACGAACTGGTTAAGCCACTTAAGCTACCGCAAACATCACGAGTGTAATATGAATGAACATAAAGGCTGGGCACGATGACAGTGATGAATAACCCACAAAAGACTGGAAGTAGGCTAAAGGTGAACAGGCTGAACTTTGACAACGTGGGTAGATTTGCACTACACCAAGTAATATTACAAATATCAAAACTGATCGTAATATCGTAACTGATGTAGTTATTACACCAGCCAAGCTGTGTCCGTATGTGTCGATCACTCTTTACACCAATACACTAATCTTAGATGGTGATTATACATCACTAAGTAATTATCATCTCATATTATAAAGCGGCTGTTATGAAACAATATTCAAGGCCAACAATACTGAGAGATGAATAAAGTAACTGTTTATAGCAAAAATCAGAAAGTAAAGCTGAATGATGACAGACAGATTGAATGAACTTTGGTTAGAGCGAACACTAAAGTAGAATAGTAAGGGAAATCATAGGCTGTAGCATTAGGAACATGAGGCCACGCTAACCTTCTTCCAAGGTCGATAAGCCCCAAATAACTGTTTATTTACAGTGTGCCCTGGACAACACAGTAACAGGCTGAACGGACAGGGACATGTGGTTGCATCAGCACTGGGTTTAAAGAACAAACCCATTCTCAGCCAAGGATTTGAGCATTTGAGCATCATATTTTTATTTTATTTTACTTGTGCCCATACAACCAGGAATCAAATGTAGTCATCACGTCACCATCTGCAAACTGTATCGATTTGGTGATGCGTCACCTTTTCAGAGCATCACGATTTACGTCTGGTGTCTGTGCTTTAATAAAACCATCACAAGTCACTAAAACCCGTAACGGATCGAATGAAGTCTTTTTCCATACCAATTGTTGAAAATTTCTCCCCTTTCCTTTTATTAAATGCTCATATTCCTTGGAAATGTTAAATAAAAATAACTGTACCACGGCACTCTGAAATTCTCAAATCTGATTGGTCAGAAAGACCAATTAATTTTCTGTAACAGAAGCTCTGACTGTAGGTCCGGCTCGAAAGCAAATCATGTTTATATTAATGCGCTTGTTCTAATAAATCATTGTTTCTATAGCAACAACTACTTCACAAAGAATGATACAATTAATCCTGATAGTCCAGTAATTAATGGATAGATTAAAAAAAAAAAAAAAAAAAAAAAAAATTTTTTTAAACCTTAAAGAGTCTCCAGCATCAGTGCTAAAGTTTAAATGTTCCATCACTGGAAAGACTTCAGAACGGAAGACTCGGCGCTTTCTCAGTAACACGTTCTGTACGTAATAAACTTCAAGGACAGCTATTTATAACTGTTGTAAAGAAATTTATAAGAGCTAGCTTGTTTTGCTGAACATTCAACAGATTGTACAGCATGTATTTCTTCAATATATTTAAAAAAATAAATAAATAAATTGGAGCCTAATCCCTGGCAAACTGCTGTAGTATAAAGATATAAATTAGGTATAAAGCACATGGCTGAGTGTTTTACTTCTTATGTAATTTACATATGTTTACCGAATGTGGCTTCACCTTATATTTTGCTAGTAAAACTAGGTGGGGGGGGAAAAAATAAAAAATAAAAAATAATCATTGTGATACGTATACGTCACAAAATTTCTGCCAGATCACCCGATTCAATTTGCTTATTGGGTTATCTGCAAAAGATTTGTCGCCAATATGAACAAAAAGGCTGGTCAAATAAGTGACAAAAATGATTATGATCAAATAAGCCAGTGGTTTCCCAGGCCAAGACAACTTCTCACTCACAAGCAAATATTATTGCATAAGAATATTTGCTAGATAAAGGACAGAATCTGGCAAGAAGACAGGAAAAATATTGCAGAGTGACTTCTATGACTGACTGACACACACACACACACACACACACACACACACACACAGAGAGCACAGTATCCAGAGACACTGGTGAAAATTTAATGTGAAATGATGAAAGCACTGCGCCTTCAGTGCTACTCAACAATACAGCACACACTGCCAGTGGAGGAAGCAAACTGCCTCAGTACGGATATAAAGATCTGTATTGGAGCAATGAGAGCAAAGCCATGTTCCCGAGTTCCTGGTTTCCACGCGTCATGCCGAAAACCATACGAAAGCCTCACCTGTAGCTCACTGGCAAGACGTGGAGGAACCTCAATGCCAAGCTTCTCCAGCTTCCGGTCTTTGTAGTGCTCATACTGATTGTAGCCGAAGTAGCCACTTCCGGTAGCGATTAAGAGAGGAAGTGGGCGCACACGTGCTTGCAGACCTGGAGAACCTGAATCAAACAGACGGTGTGTGATTTCAGTGGTCGTGGAAGATCATTTTTTTGCCACACTGCATGAGATGATTCCAATACAATCTTAGCTGAATTCTATATTCAGCAAAAACAACTGTGATTGATAACGCATGTCTTTGATTGTTTAGATCACACAATGCTGATACTTCAACAACAGACCTGCGAATGAAGAAAATGTTACGCTTACATCATCGCTCACCAAAATTGTGTAAACCTTCTTCAAAGTGAGTTTGAGGTATTATGGATTTTTTCTTCTTTTCATTGAAATGTTTTGTTTATGTTTCACCACTACGATATCTGTAGCTTGTCATGCGAGTTTTGCATCCCCCTACTGGTCATGAGCTTTGTAGCAGTGCTCACGATAACATTTTAACTTGAAAAAGTTTTCTGAACAGAACTTCGTCATCAGGTGATTTTGGTTGCGAGGGCACTAAATCGTCCGCCAGGGGCTTTTGCTTGTGACAGCAAGATCGGGTTGAAAATCGTTAAAGAAAATCTGGCTAAACAAGCAAACAATCCAGAGATCAGAGATCAGTTTAATTGCAGTGAAGAAATATTTGAATGTTTTTTTCTTTCTCTCAATAACATTAGTCATATTTACATTTACGTGCTTAATGCACGATTTGAGATTGGGAACTGAAAAAAAGAGCAACGGAGACATAAAATTAAAGAAACAAACAAACAAACAAAAAAAAACCTCAAATATCGTAAAAAAGCTTTTTATGCTCACATGAGGTGGTTTTTCCGACAATTCCATAAAGTAAGTTTTGCAAAAATTATGGAAAAAGCCGGGTTTCCATTGCAGTTTTGGGTGAAATACAGGAAAAGTCATATATTTAAAAAAAAATAAATAAATAAAAAAAATAATAAAAAAATAAAAAAAAAAGACATGGTATGATATTTGTCCAATCCAGGAGCAATGTTTATCCACGGAAATGTGTTTTTCAAATTAATGGACTGTATCGCTTTTAATGATTCCTGGTGGCTTATCTAACAATAGTTTGAAAGAAGGATCTTATTAATAAATATAAAACCCACTAATTATGTCTACGTGATGCTAATGACCAAAAATGTTCTAAAGAATTGTATTCTTTTTTTAAAAAGCCGGGAATTAGCTAGCTAGTATTCTCTGGTAAATATTCAAATATGTGCTAACTAGCTAGCAAACATTTTCAGCTAGCTTGCTAGGGATTATAACACCGAGCATATTTTTAATATTCAATTAATTTAAGATAAGTCTTTGGGTTAAGAATAATTCTTAACAGTATTTAGTTAAAATGCTTTTTGAAAAATATACCTACGTCCTATTTTAGCCAAGCTCGCTTAGCATGTTTACTACAGCTAGCGAAGGTAATGCTAACTATTACACCTTCTAGCTCATCCTGTTTGATCTGATTGTGGTTATATAAAATTGTTTTACTCTCCAAGAACTACAGTACGTGTCTTGTGGAAATGCCAGATATGTTTTAAAACTCAAATATGGTTTATTTTTTCCTCAGAAAGTATTAGTATGTATTAAATAGACCTAAAAATGCACTTAGGAATAAAAGCAGTAGCAGCCATGTATGTACATGAACCTTTGCCACTGAAGCACGCTAGAGAAAAAAATCCTGAAGGGGAAAATAATCCTGATTATACTGCCACCATCTGTATGTTTTAAGAATGAAGCCACCGTTTCCCATTTGTATGGTTCTGGTTAGAGTAAAAAGACCAGTGTGAGTGCAAAAAACATTCTTAGAGTTACCATGTCATAAGAAAACTTGTACTGCTTACCTTTTGAATATCCACGTAGGTGTGTGTGCCGAGTCCATCTGATTCGGTGAGCATTTATGAGTAGCACAGAACTGCACACAAGACAAAAGTGTGGTTTTTTTTTTTACACAGTCTACAATACAACCTGTTTTACAAGTCACAAAACAAAATGACTTGAATCCTTAAGTATTCAAACAAGTATGGTCTAGTAGTAAGGTGCGGTATTTACTTAGTAATTAATAAAAACGTTTGGGCACGATCTCTCAGAAACAATAACAATTTGTACCGCAACACTGTGGATTAATTTTCTATAACAGCGGCTTTGACAGGTGTGCGGACCTCAACAATTATATTAACATGCTCTTTTTAATTTAAGTAACAACTAACTCAGGGACTTGTATGACAGACGACCTATATAAATAAGAAAAAAAAACAGGTTAATACGATGAAGTTTTCTCTGTATTTCGGATTTCTGGAAGGAATCTTCAGTGTCGGTGTTTTGGAAGAGTCAAACGTAAAGCTGTAACTCAAACTCGGGGAAGTGTTCAGGGCGGGGTAGTTTGCGCTTTCTTGCTAACATGACAAATCATCTTAACTTCGCAAGAAAATGAAAGATTTTGGTGAGGGAACAACTGTTAATATTTGCTATAATGTACACCGTAACTGGCCCTAATTTGTTTCGTGGACAGTGAAGAGCATTACATGTAATTATAAATGGATAAAAAGTATGACATTTTCTGTGGTTAATATAACTGCCGTGTACTAAAGAAAACAAAACAAGCCGTTATGGAGGTGTGCCGTCACTGGAAAACAACATGTTACCGGGTGGTAACAGCAACTTTGCTTCATCACACAACTCTGCCATTGATTCATTTCCAAGAAAACAAAGCGTTTTATTCCGTACATAACACTGATACGGAGATAAATATTGCGGATTTAGATTCTAAAAGTTTGCAATCAATCTAAAAATTGTTAAAAAAAATAAAATCATAATTAAAAAAAAAAGTTAAAGATTATTATTAAAATTCCCCTCTTTACGTGTTAAATAGTTTATTGTATCAAAGTGATTTAATCAGCATCATATTAAAATAGCATAAAGTACCATATTGAAAAGTCAGTGAGCTCGTTCTTTTTTTCACAATTTTTATATTATATCGCCCCACCCCTAGCTACACTATATGGCCAAAAGTATGTGGACACCCGATGATCACATCCATATTGCTTTTTGAACATCATATTCCAGATATAGTCCCGCTTTGCTCTTATGATAAGCGCTACTATTCTGGGAAGGCTTTCCACTAGATTTTGCAGCATGGCTGAGGGGATTTGTGTTCAAGAGCATTAGGTCAGGCATTGATGCTGGGTGAGCAGGTCTGGGGTGCAGTCAGCGTTCCAGTTCATTCTGAAGGTGTTCAGTGGGGTTGAGGTCCGGGCTCTGTGCAGGACACTCCTGTTCTTCCACTCCAGCCTTGGCAAGCCATGTCTTCATGGAGCTCGCCTTGGTGTACAGGGCATCATCATGCTGGAACAAGTTTGGACCTCTTATTTCCACTGAAAGTGAATTCACTGGAATTCTATTCTTTTCTTTCTAAGAAAGAAGAACCTTCACTGGAGTTTTGTTATGTGTACATGTATATACAAAGATCTGATCACAGATCTTTTGTACATAAGAGTAAGTAATCATTTTTATTCCTTTCATTTTAATTTGTGTCTTCTTTTTCTTTTTCTTTTTTTTTTTTTAAATGGCAACTTAATGTAATGATGCTATTAGATTAGGTAATCCTGCCGTGAAAATCTCAAACCGTAATAGCCCTAATCACATTTACATATCACTACAGCCAGTCTCGCTGACACTTTGCAAGTGACCCCTGAGCTCTCGCTCTCTTTTTTAATGCAAAATACAAACAAGAGCAATAAACCAGAAGATGAGACATACAAAAGAACAAAATAATAAAGATAAAATGAAACACAAGAAAGTGATATCTATGAATATGCATACACATACACATACAAACAAACAGAAAAAGCTCAGAGGAATTCTACACAAAATCATATTTCCTTTGAAATTTGTAAGGAACATTTTTTTTTTGTGCTTTTTATTAGTCTTAATCCAGAATAGTAAATATGCATTGTTTGCATATGCATTGAAAGTCAGGTTTCCGAGTAGCAAATTTAGATTTATGGATGTAACAGAATTACATCAATTATGCAGTACTGATTGTTGACCACTGAAGAAGCCTAACAGCATTTCCCCCATAGTAGTGATACAGAATTATTATTGATATTTATAATTATCTTTTTTTTCCCCATTCTTTCCAGACTATTACAGTATATGAACACTGTAAGAAGTAAGGACTCTCATCTTACTTCACATTGACTACTTCATCATAATCATCATCATCATCAACTAATCCTTAACGAAAAGCCAATTCCAATCCATCCCAAGCAAAACAAACAATTTCCTGATTACACTTCCTTTTAAAAAACACACCACCACATCAACGTTATAGCTAATCAGCTACAACACGTCCTAAATCATAGATTCATAAACTAACACAAAACATACTCTACTGCCAAACATAACACATGCAATTATTTACCCTGACATTAATAACTCACCCAGTTTTTCTTGCTGTGCTCGACACACTGGAGAAACACACCTGGTACAAGGACGCCGCCATTTTTTTTCCCCCCACGTACTCACGAGTACCTCCAGGACGTCTACACAGATCCAGATATTTATTTCATAAGGAAGTGTTATGTCGTTTCCAGGAAGTGTTACGTCGTTATGAGTTGTAGGTCAGCTATTTTGCATCTGCGCGACCCTGAAAGAACGCAGCATAGGATCACAAAAGCACTAGCGCCACCTGCTGTCTGGGAGTATAGCCGTGTCTTCACGTGACACCATCTAGTGGTGAAAATTAGGCATGACATTACAGTACATTATGCAGACACCTGATCCAACTGCTGAAGGGCTTCTTAATTAGATGATGAGATGATTATTATGAGTACAAGAAGTCCACTGAATACAAAAGTTCTTTATGAAATGTTGCATTCACCATATACACAAGTATCACAAAGTCCACTTGTTTCAATTTGAGAATTTGTTGTAATATCTGTATTTAAATAAATAATTGCCTACAGATCCAGACTTTTGGGACACCCTGTACAGTATGACGATAAACATGAGAAGGTACATTTCAATGTGTAATGTCCCAGTAAGTAAACATCATGTGAATGATCTGATCACATGTGCAAAATCACTCCTGTGTGTGTGTGTGTGTGTCTCTCTCTCTCTCTCTCTCTCTCTCTCTCTCTCTCTCAGGGACCCTTAAAAGTTAAAAGTCCAAATTTGAATTAAAATATGAAATGTAACATGCCTAAAAATCACATATGTAAATTTCAAATGTGAATCATGTGATTATTCACATGTTAAATTAGTTTCTTCATATATGATGAAATGAACAACTGCTATTTTGATATAGTAAATGAAACGCCAGTGTGAGCTGTTTCAAATCAGAGCAATGGAAAGTTATCCTCTTCTACATCACAATGAGATTAGAAGATGAAATTTTCATTGTGATGGACTTTATCCAGCTGCATACGCAACTCTACTGTATATTTAATTCAGCAAAGTTCAGCAAAGTCAACAAAAACTTTTCAAATTTTGCAATGATTAATAATTGTAGTAGATTTATTTGGATCTTAGCAGCATACACTTTATTTTCACACCACAGATGAGGTCTGGCGGGAAGCAAATATAACAATTTTACAGTCATTCAAAGCAAAAAAAGAGACAAATTTTACTTTTTAATAAAGCGCCAAAATCAAAGGTAGCATAATTACCAAAGCCGAGATTTGCTGTTGATTTTACTTTAAGTGTTTTTTTTGCTACACAGGTTCCTCAAGGGTTCTTTGGATTTTAAGGGTTCTTAGCTTCCTAAACTGCTTCTACTCCTATAACGTCTCTCTGAAAGGTGTATGGTTTTACATATAAACCTTAAACATTTCTCCAAAGAGACATACCAAAGACCCCTTGAGGATTTGAGCTGAACAGGATGAGTGAAGAAGAAAAGTTGTGAATTGTGTTGATACTAATGTGAAGCTTGACTGGTCTTCCAGTCCTTGGCGAGAGAAGAACTCCTCCAGTTCACGGAGTCTCTGGATTAGTCTCTCTCTGGGAGTCTCTACAGAATCCCTTTAATCGAAGAGAACCCAGGTCGGCCTTGGCTTTGCGTTTCCATGGTAGGGTAAAATCTGGGAAATCCAAAGCTCGCTTTCGTTTTTGATTGATGATGCAAACTAGCATACCGTCCTTCTCCTTTGGCTCTTTAAAGACTGTCTCCAAGCGTCTGGGAGAATGGGAAAGATGTGACCCATTAAATTCCAAACATGCAATCAATATGGCATAAAATTGGATTATAGCAAGCAGCAATGAATGAGTCCAGACCTGTCTGGAGTTGGAGATTTGTAATTCTCGTTGGTGTAGATCTGCTCAAGACTAATCTCCTTCTTCTTTAATCCGATTGAGGACAGTTTTCAGATAAGATGCAACAAACTGTAACAGGGACTCAAAGGAAAAATACACCCTGAATGACTTGAATATTAATCCTTTAAATCTATTAATTACGTGTGATCTTCAGTGGTGTCCAAGATTTATAACATTTTTTTTTTTAGATTAATCGTCTTTCGCTTGGGATAACCAGTTTGGCTAACGATCACCCACTGACAGAGAAACCTAAAGAAAGTGATGCAGCAGCAAGTATTTTATTCCGTCCAGTTGTCCCACCTCTTCCTCTGCTTAAACAGAATTTCCAAAGCTTCAATTTTCATGTTAATATCTCATCAAGCTCTTCTTTAATCGTCTCAGTAACCATTAACTAGCCAAGCCGTAACTAGGTGCTGCCGCATTGCACTCTTTAACTTTGAGTTCAACAGCCACACCACTACTTAAATAATTGGATTTCTCATGAATACGACATTGAACATCGCTGGAAAACACTCAGTGAGAAAAGAAGATATTGCTCTTTAGTTTTAAAGAGCTAATAACGAAACTGTCTTAAACTCATAATTGGGATCACTGAAATTTATTCTCTCATCAAACACCCTGTAAGTTAACTGTACTAGGAATAACAATGGGCCTCATTTATCAACCTTTGACTAAAGGTGTAAATCAAATGTAAATCAGCTGTGGTAACAGCCATAAAACTTCAGTGCGCAGAATAGAAAGCACTAAATGGCCAAATAAAAAAGAAAACGCTAAAGTCAAAGTACTTTTTATTCATGTCTAAAAAAATTTCAAATAGTATTTAACAGCATATATCCAGCTAAAATATGCAGGCCAAAACATGGAGAGCAATTACAGAGGTGAATTCAGTGGCAATATAAGCAAGGTCAAAAGAAAATAGTTTGACACAAAAGCTGTGTCAAAAAAAGTACTACTTAATCGGCAGAGTTTCTCTCCTACTAGTGAGGCCAAACCATGAAAAAGCCTTTTAAACTTGACCAGATGCCATGGCAAACAGAACTGAATTATAATCAAGCTTGTGTCCACCAAACATTTCATATTGTTCTCTTTTGTGTAAGTACTCATACAAACAATTTATGCATAAATAAATCCCTTTAGCAAATAACCAGCTTGCTAAAGAGTCCCAGTGTCGCCCTGTGATGTTGCAACAGCTAACTCATGGGAATTACGTAAATACAACACCAACCATCACATTAGCTTCAGAATTGCTAAACACAAAATCACAAACAGTTCAATAAAAACATACTGATTGTCTTTTATGATGGCGTTTTCCTTTAAATCAAGTCAGACCACATACGGCTAATAAACAGTAAGATACTGGCTCACCTCTTTGGTTTGGGGAGCCCCATTGGGGTGAGGTTTTTGTCTGGTTTGGGCACCGTCTTACGGATGCGAATCTGAGAAACCCTTTTAGATCCAAGTCTATGATGATTAATGAATCACAAAACATATAGAGTACTTTCAGTATATATTAGTTGACTGATTTAGCCAGATCTGATTTAGCATTGGTTTAATTGTAGAGCTTAGAAATCTGGTCAATATGGCAGAAAGGTAAGATAAATGCAATGTACAGAAGTTGATTTTGTTAAATTTGAACAAGACATAGAATGAGACAGAAGGAAATGCACTAAATGAACAAAAGTTTGTGGACACCTGACCATCACACCCACACGTGCTTTTTGAACATCCCATTCCTGATTTATTCTCCCTTTTAATTACCTCTTCTGCGATGACATTTCACTAGATTTTTGGAATGAGTCTTTCCCCATTCAGCTACAAGAACATTAGTGAGGTCCGGCATTGATTTTGGGTGAGGAGGCCTGAGGTGCAGCAGTCGCCAAGCTCTCAGACTGGGGCTTTGAAAAACAAGGTGGCTCATTTTGGCCATCTTTTTTTATCCAATGTACTGAGCAACGCATCCTGTTGCATGTTCAAGTCTTCAAAAGCCAGAACCCATAAGAAGTTAGCAGCTCTGGAAGCTGTTTTTACCTGTCCAGATGAACCGCCGGTAAGCCCCAGAGGGTCCACGACCTCAATGTTACTATTACAATCAGAGTTTTGTGCAGAGAAATCAATTGCAGTCCCTGAATCAATCGATGGCTGGCACACAGTATCCCTATTTCCATGACTAACTGATCGCCAAGAGGATATCTTGGATAGATCACCATCTTCCTTTTCCTCAACTGAGTGCTTTTCTGTAAAAATGCAACAATGAAGTACAACAACCGATGAACATCATTATATATCAATATTTTCAAAGTCTGAATTTTATTTCTTATTTAAGCAGAACTGATTTGTTAACGAATATTCAGTTATTTTTTGTGACAAAATATCAGTCGGATAAAACTTTTCTCAGGATAATGGTTTTTATAGGAATATATTTCATAACGGGATGGACATTAATATTTGAATATCTGGTATATATCTATTCAGATATTTTAAACAATCTTGCATTTGATCAGAGGTTTACCAGAATTACAAAAAAGGTAAGACTGCTTAAGGATTTTTGATGTTTTGTCTAGTTGCTATATTGCAGACACAATACACTGGGTTGTATTTTGGCTACTTCCTATTTGTATATATATTAGAGACATCTTTGGTGGAGTTTTCCTGACAGAGTCTTAAAGGCACAGGTCAATTTCAAACAGCTTTTTTGACTGTTTCCCACAGGAAATTTTTAATACTGCTTTGTTGTAGTAATGTAAAATGTAATGCATGAGGTTACTTTATTACAACACATATGGTAATAGTTCAATTCGGTGTATTAGGTTTGAAAGGAGCAAACCCTTGGAGTACTGGACTTGTTTTTAAAGCAAATATGGCAACCTGATAAGTCAGAGAAGTAATTAGTATATTTGTGCTGCTGTTCACAATCAATAACAAGTCATAGTAGCAATTGTAGAAAGAGCCTACCCCTAAAATCAAACTGTTGGTATACTGTATGCAATATCTGGACCAATCACAGACAGGGGGTTGTCTTAGAACAAAAGATGCAGTGGTTAGAAGTTTTGATTAGAAAATAATGCCTACTGCAGTTTACAAACTGAAATTGCTGCTCAAAAGTTTGCGTCGAAATGTTTTTTTTCGCTTAGTATGCAAAGTATACCACCAGCTTTGCATCGTACGTACGTAGTTGCATCTAATAATAACATTTTTAAACCTTGCTGTTGATTTTTATTCATAAGAATAGAAAATATTCTCTTGTTAATATTTGAGCAAATTAAAGATGAAAATATAAGAATAGCAAAAGTGCTTAAAATGCCCATCCCTAAATTTTTCTAGTGATTTCACCAATCTAAGGCCATCCTTTCACAAAATATTTTACCATAAGTGCTGGAAAAGGGGGAATACCCGGAGCAGTCAGCATGCTTGAACAGCCAGGACTGATGTTTCTTCCCAGGATACTAACTTCTTTGTGAAGCAGGGCTAGACTTTTCCATGTGCAGGGCCCTGGACATGCAGCTTGCAATTTTTATTTAACAAATAACCAATTTTACTTTTTATCCATTACATTTAAGATAATGCATTGCAGATGAAATCACTTAGATTACAACAGCTATAAATAATTCCCCAACCAACTCCTTTTTTCTCTCTCTCTTGAAATGAATGGACAAAAAATACCTTGAAACTGACTGCAAAGCCTCCATCATAATGACTGCAACCTGACTGCTTGCCCCCTTGCCTCTCATTGAAAATGAACGAACAATGATTGTCATCTTCCGTACGGTAATAATATTTGTAGACTTGTATAAAGACGCTTTAAAAAAATAGGATTGCTGAGCTGCTTAGGAAAAATACCATGTTTTGCAACTGCACTAATACTTACACCCATTACCCTCATCTGTGAAATTAGGGTTGCTTCCTAAATCACCATTCGGCTCTGAAGAAGTCTGTTTCTGTGTCCAGGAAAACAAAGCATGATGTCTGAGGTTCCTGGACTGAACACATCATTTTATCTTCCTTCCCAATCTCTGCCTTTGCAGTTCCTCTGTAGGCCATCACCAACAGGTCTTGATAGAGTGCTGACTGTGGGCAGGGACCAGTTGAAGCAACCTGCCGTGTTTCATTAGGGTCGGACAGAGGGTTGGATAACATCTTCAGCGACTGACCAGGAACACTGGGTTGAGAAAAATATTATATTCATATACATCTTAGCACGGTGTCATGTGCAGCACTGTGTAACTTTTTAGGCTTTTATCCAAAGCACCCTAAAAGTGAGACAGGATGCAACTGAGCAGTTGACGTCTAAGGATCTCACGCAAAAACCAAAGTTGACCAGCTTGTCAGTGCTGGGATTGGATCTAATTTGTTCATAATTCTGATGCCCAATATCTTAACCACCGAACCACCAGATCCCCCTACTAACCTGACCTAATTCCATTTTCCCCAGCTCAGGACCTGATACTGATCCAATACTGATATCCTCACAGCAACCAAATCTGCTCTCTACAAGCTTGTCATGCCAAATTATGTGAATCTCTACATTTGAATCATTCATATGGTTATTACTAAGCCAGAAAATGAAGTATCAGAAGCCATTTCCTGATTGGCATGGTGGTGCAATGCGTAGCAGTGTTGCCTCCCAGCTCTAGGGTTCAATACTGAGCTTGGGTTATTATTTAGAGTTTTCCCATGCCCATGTGGGTTTCCTCCGGTTTCGCTGCTTTCCTGACCTCTCCCAAAAACATGTTAAATTGCCCTTAGGTGTCAATTCATGAGCACAACAGCCCTGCAACCGTCTGGCTTCCCATCCAGGGTGTATTCCTGATCCACACCCAGTGTTCTGCAGTGACCCTGACCAGAAGTGCTTACTAAACATGAATGAAGGGCTGAATTTTAGTTAATCAGTGCAAATAAACCTCACAACATGCAATGCTTTTGCCAAATTAATGCATTTTTGCCTTCCAGTGAGTCCTATCAATTCTGTAGTCTATAAATATCAGCATTTCGATGTAGTCATGGCTCAGGATCCTTTATGTTTCAAAATGCAAAAGCTTTTTCAACAGTAGGTTGAAAAACAAGAACTAAATACTACTAGATTGCACAGGACGACTTGGCTTCAGAAACGAAAGTCAGCAATATAATAAATAAGAGAGTTTTTATTTACAAAAATAATTAGGCTACAGCATACCTTAGTTAGCAGCCAGTCAACACGGCTCAGTCCTTCAATGCAAACTCTAGTAATAATATGTTTTCTTTAAATGCGGTGATTACTTCTTGATCCATCTCTGCATAATTCGCAACAACTGTTTCCAGCGGCGTCATCCGACAAAGGGTTGGTGTGCGGTAAAAATGCGTTTAAAAACTCTTATTTGTTCATCAAAGATATTATAATGTCGTGGTTGGTTTCACATATACACTTTAAAAACACTTTAAATAACATATAATGTTTAACAGACCACTGCACGAATAAGAAATGGGAGTTTCGAATCGAGTGTCCAAGTTTGTCTTAAACGTGTAACAGCGACTGTGTATAATTTCTTTTCTTAGAAACTCTAAACTTTTTAAAATTGAATTAAATGTAAAATTGCAATAGGCTACAAAATTTTTTTTATATATATTTATATATATATATAAATACACTACCTGTCCAAAAAAAAAGTCACGCACTAATATTTTGTTGGACCGCCTTTAGCTTTGATTACAGCACGCGTTCGCTGTGGCATCGTTTCGACGAGCTTCTGCAATGTCACAACATTTATTTCCATCCAGAGTTGCATTAATTTTTTCGCCAAGCTCTTGTAGAGATGATGGGACAGTCAGACTGCTGCCCAAATTCTTCTCCAGCACATACCAAAGATTCTCAATGGGGTTAAGGTCTGGACTCTGTAGTGGTCAATCCATGTGTGAAAATGATGTCTCATGCTCCCTGAACCACTGTTTCAGAATTTGAGCCCTATGCATCTGGAATTGTCATCTTAGAATATGGCCGCGCCATCAGGGAAGAAGAAATTAACTGCTGTAATAACCTGGTCATTCAGTATATTCATGTAGTCAGCTGGCCTCATACTTTGGGCACATAACGTTGCTGAACCTCGACCTGACCAACTGCACAACCCCAGATCATAGCATTGCCCCCACAGGTTTGTATGGTAGGCACTAGGCATGATGGCTGCATCACTTCATGTGCCTCTCTTCTTACCCTGATGTGCCCATCACTCTGGAACAGGGTAAATCTGGACTCATCAGACCACATGACCTTCTTCCATTGCTCCAGAGTCCAATCTTTATGCTCCCTAGCAAATTGAAGCCTTTTTTTCTGATTAGCCTCACTGATCAGTGGTTTTCTTAAGGCTACACAGCTGTTTAGTCCCAATCCCTTGAGTTCCCTTTGCATTGAGCATGTGGAATGCTCTCACTGTCACTGCTGAACATAGCCGTGAGTTCAGCTGTTGATTTTTTATGATTTGATTTCACCAATCGTTTCAGTGATCGCCGATCACGATCATTCAAGATTTTTTCCCGACCACATTTGTTCCGCGAAGATGATGGTTCCCCACTATCCTTCCAGTTTTTAATAATGCGTTGGACTGTTCTTAACACAATTTTAGTAGTTAGATGTGTTCTTTGATTGATGCATGCCAATAATTTGAGGACCACAGGATGTGTCTTCTGACATGGTTGTTTAAGAAATAAGAAGCTACTCACTACATCAGTTAGGGTTAAATAACTTGTTGAGAGCTGACACATAATCATCCATGCAGTAATTATCCAATGGGGAGGCTCTTACCTATTTGCTTTGTTAAATCCAGGTGGTGACCTTTTTTTTTGGACAGGCAGTGTATCTAGCAGAAGTGCCAAGTTGTAAAATTTAGCCATAGCATTCACAATTCTTGTTCATTATTTTTCTGATTGTGCTGTCACAAACGTAAGCTTTTATTGTTTGTACAGATGCCTGATGAGGTCACATGAACGGTCTGACCTTGGATTGAATTTGCTTGGATGCCCACTCATGGAAAGATTGGCAACTGTCATGAAGGCTCTCCATTTGCAAAACAATCTTTCTAACTGTAGAATGGTGAATTTTCAATTGTTTGGAGATGGCTTTATGACCCTTCACGGATTAATGAGCAACAACAGTTGCTTCTCTGAGGTCATGGCTGATCTCCTTTCTTCTTGGCATGATGTAGACGAACACCTGAGTGCCTTAGAACACCAAACTGCCATGTTTTGCTTTTTTGGAGATAGTCACACACGGTTAACCTAACCTGATCTAACCCTGTGCATTTCATTAGTAACACCTGGCTGTTAATTACTCTCTGAATGATTGTGGCAGTAGGAAGGGGTTGCTTATTTTTTCCCCTCCATGTTTTTGAATGTTATTTATGATTACATATTGAAATCTGTTGGTTTTTTTTTTGTTGTTGTCACCAGAGGTTATTTGTTTATAGAAGTTGGTAAGGACAGCACAATAGTTAATTAAGCCCTGATAGATAAAAATGTAGAATAGGTGGAAGGTGTACTTTCTTTTTCCCCTGACTGTTTGATTATCAGGAGGGTTCTCCTATCTGGCATAGGAGTATAGATATAGGTGTGTGTATGTGTGTACGCATACGTTTACAACAAACTTTTGTGTGCATTTATATCAAGACCTTTGACCGAAAGTCACAGATATGAATATAAATGAGGGCTGTCTCTGTACAAAAGCTGCTGTAACTCTACTGTTTGGTCTCCACAGCTA
>JAQQZR010000017.1:3579631-3595303 GCA_030068235.1 Notoglanidium macrostoma
TTGCCAGATGGCAGGAGGGTGAAGAGTGTGTGTGAGGGGTGTGTGGGGTCGTCCACAATGCTGGTGGCTTTGCGGATACAGCGAGTGTGGTGAATGTCAGTGATGGAGGGAAGAGAGACTCCGATGATCTTCTCAGCTGTTCCCACTATCCGCTGTAGGGTCTTGCGGTCCGATACGGTACAGTTGACGACAACCAATGACGACAACACCAACTTGAAGGAGTACATGTCATCAGTGACCAGCTACATCAGCAAGTGCATGGATGAAGTCACTGTCTTCAAGACCATCACTACTCGCTCCAACCAGAAGCTGTGGATGACTCTGCCTTCAGAGCAAGTGACAAGGCAGCCCTAAGAACAGTGAGGGCCAATCCCCCAGCTGTTGGGCTTTTAGCTTGGATGGATAGTCCAGGCCGTTACAGAGCCAAATCTCCAACATTACGGTATGTAGTCACCCTTACTGGTTATGATCTATTTTTTCTCAACATATCATACTGTTGCAAACACAAAAAACTGCAGACTTTTTCTGTATCTTTTTTGTTTTTGTGTTATTAAAGTTAATTTACTTAAAAAGCCTAAAACCCATCATGCTTAGCTGTGTGTCTACTTTGCATAAATGCATGCTCCTGTCCAATCATATTAAAGTTGTTTAAATTATTAGCCCAGCGTGTGTTTAGGTTTAAGATTTCAGTCATAATCCCGGTCTAGTATATAGTTAAGTTAAAGCTCACAATAGGTTTGTTTATTAAATAATTAATTAAATAATTTACTTTTGTCTAAAGGTTGGGTCTTAAGGGCTTAGCATATGGAGTTAAAATTAGTCTAAGGTGTTAGATTTAGATTAAGGGCCCTCAAATTGTCAATAGATTTAAGGTTTTAAGGTTATTATTAGGTTTAGGTGAGGTTTTGGGGTTAGGATTTTAGATTTGGGTCAGGGTTAGGTTTTTGAATTTACAATGACTCCCCCCCATCACAAATCCTTGTGACTGCGAGGTTAGATAGGGAGTCAAGGGAAGGTGCACGGGCCGATGCCTGTTAAGCTCCGCTATGGCTCTACTTTGTTTCAGTTACAACCCAGTACTTGGGTTGCTTTTTGGGGGCATATCCCTGTTATGCCACCCTTGGATAGGCTTACTCTGTAGGTTGGAAAGAAATATCATGTTTTTAGATGATCCATTGTTAATGAATTCAGGGTGGTACGTTAAGGGTGGCATTGTGGTGGGGAGCCGCTAAGCTTAGCAGGTCAACCCCCGTGTATATACCTGCCCCCCTAACCATCCTCCTTACTATCACTGAACCAGGGAACAATTTAATTTTATTTAGGTATTAATAAAGAATTTTTAGGTTTCATTTATTAAGTATTGAGGATTAGGTCATGAAAAGAGGTGTGGGACAATGGTGGGGCCCCTGGCTAAGCCTGTCTACCATCCACTCCTATATGGGCTTTTCCCTCCCTTCTGATAATTCCTTCTTGTTCAGTTATTTGATTTGTAGTGTTTAGCTGTTTCAGTTTTAGCTGTTTAGCTGTTTGTATGAATGCATAGATGTAACCTTAAATTACTTTACATGCTATTTTTGTTATTTGCAGAAATCCACAAGTCCTAGAACCAGAAATGGAAATCGGGTTTGGACCGGAATGAAGAGCGAGGAAGACTCAGGTAAGTGAAAATGGTAAGTATTTTTATTCCATCAACTGATTGGAGAATTATGAGATTATTTGAACATATTTTCAGACCTTAGCAAAGTGGAGAGTCAATCATGGGGATCAATGAACCCTAACTATGGACTTCAACTGCTATGTTAAGTGCTATATACACCACTCTATTTTAATTTAAAGTAACTAATTCCCATGCAATTACACAAGCAAAATAATTGAATAAATAAAGACTGCCATAGTAAAATCCTTGAATCACTCATCTCACTATCCCACTGCAGACCATAAAATACGTAAAAAAAACCGAGACTTGAATATTGAAAGATTTTATTGAACTCTAATTAAAATGAGAATTTTGAAATCAACTTAATGATACTCGGAATTTGCTTCTTCCCCCTTCTGTTCAACCAAACCAGAAACAATGGTTAAAGAAAATAATTATTAAAACTACCTGACCAGCTCCTGTAACCCAGCAATTTTACAAATGCATTTGGTCTAACCAATATGTGAAAATGTCCAACGCTGTTTGTTTGGTCCAATGCACAGGATCATTGGAGTCAACCTGGATTCTCAGTGGTGAAATTTCATTAAGAAATTTGACATTATCACCGATGAACTTATTGAGTTTCTGTAGGTTTTCTTGCTGGGCCACTGGAAGCCGATCTGAGAAGTGGATTAGCGGTGTGTAAATATCTGCATTTAGGAAGGCGGTGGTCGCTGATCTCCACAACTCCTGTAACTGCTTTCTCGAGGTTTGCTGAAAGAGTTGTTCTCTGTTATTAATACCCAACAATAATATAACCTTTAGGGTTAGGTGAGAGCTGAGAGAATGATGGTTTGGAAAATGGGGGTGGGGTAAGCATTGTTTTGTTTTTTTTGTAGACTAGAAAGACACAATACAGTCAAGCATGTGCTTACTGGACCCTGAGCTCTCTCACCCCTGTTTCTGACCCAGTGAACTGTTACTTAAAAATCCCTACCTAAAAACCTGAAATCATTTTCTAGAACTGATTTACATAAAACTCTACTCCACACATGTACTCAGCTGTGTATAAACACATTAAAATTCTTTTTGAAAAATGCTTTAAATAAACACATTAAAATCTGTAGCTCTACAGGATTTGTACAGCTGAATGCAGATGTTTGCACACATTAAACACAATGTGTTTAAATTGAAAGTCACAATTTTACAATTCACTGTCATTGAATTTTTTTTTTTTTTTAGAAAAAAAGGGGAAAAGAGAAATGCAAGTGTATCTGGTCCAAAAGAGAGATGCAGAGGAGATTTTTAACTGTTTGTTGACTAGCATGAAATCCATAGGAGCAGTTAGGGTTTAAAAAATGAATTAAAGTCAATGGGAGAAAAATGAGAGATAAAAAAACAGAAAGAAGGAGAGATAGATGGATGAAAAGACATGGAGTGCTTTGAAGTGTTGTACAGAACATGTCTATTAAGAATGGCGGTATCACTTCGAAGAGTGCCTCTATACCAGCAGTTTGAAAAACCGAGGGATAAAAAAGAAGAAAGGAGAAGTGATAGAGGGATGAAAAGTGACAGAGTGCTTTGTAGTCATGCCAAGAACAGTTTTTTTTTTTTTTTTTAAGATATTAGTTCCAAAATTGTTGAAATGGGAGCAGTTTGAAAAGTGCTCCTATTCAAAGTCTATGAGGAAAAAAAAGAACGGAAAAAGGGAAAAAAAGAGAGATGCGAGTGGAATATCGGAAAGAAAAGTCATAGCCGCCGTACCAGGAACAGGCTCTATGAAACAAAGTTTGAATGAAGTTTCCACGTTAAGTGGAAAGTGTGTTATTAATCCTGGAAGACGAAGATGAAGAAGAAGAAGAATATAGTGCTTTGCAAGCACTATAAAAATTCAACATTTGTACTTTAATTCAGCACTTGAATCTACATATTAAGTTTGGTAGTTCTACCTTAAAAGTTGAAGGAGCAGTAAAATGAGTGGATTGCTATGAAAGCATGAAGGGATAGAAGGGTGAGAGATGAGTGTCATTTGTATGAAAAGCAGTGCTGTGCTGTTGCAGTTGAATCCATACTGCAAGTTTCTTAAAAGATGTAGAAGTAATAAATTCAATAGGTTCAAAAGGGAGAATTCAAATCTCAAACCGTAATAGCCCTAATCACATTTGCATATCACTACAGCCAATCTCGCTGACACTGCTGTTTGTAAGTGACCCCTGAGCTCTCTCTTTTTTTAATGCAAAATACAAACAAGACCAATAAATGCAGAAGATGAGACAAAGAACAAAATAATAAATATACAATGAAATGTAACAAAGTTACATCTAAGAATATACATACACATACAAACAGAAAAAGCTTCGAGGAATTCTACAAAAAAAATATTTTCATTGAAAATTTTAAAGTACAATTTCTTTTGCTTTTTATTAGTCTAATCCAGAATAGTAAATATGCATTGTTCAGTTTCCTTTAAAAATGACACAATGTCAGGCTTCCTAGTAGCAAATTTATATTTATGGATGTAACAGAATTACATCAATTATGTAGTATTGATTGTTTACCACTGAAGAAGCCAAACAGCATTTTTCCCCACAGTAGTGTTACAGAATTATTATTATTACTGATCTTTATAATGATCTTTTTTTCATTCTTTCCAGAATATTACAGTACATGAAAACTGTTAGATGTGACCCCTGGACTCTTATCTTACGTCACGCTGATTTAATCGTCATCACAGATCCAATGATATTTACATCATAGTTTCCAGGAAGTGTCATGTCGTTATGAGTTGTAGATCAGCTATTTTGCATCTGCGCGACTATAATGCAGCATAGGCTCACAAAAGCACCATCGCCACCTGCTGTCTGGGAGTATAGTCCTGTCCTCACATGACACCACCTAGTGGTGAAAATTAGGCATGACATTACAGTGCATTATGCAGACACCTTATCTAACTGATGAAGGGCTTCTTAATTAGCCGAGGAGATGATTATGAGGACAAGAAGTCCACTGAATACAAAAGTTCTTGACTCTTTCAAATGGCATCCAGGCATCTCCAGGGCTCCACATGTCCTCCACACTTACATGTAGTCATATCTATTTTTCGCATGCCATTAGTCAGTAATATACAGGATGTCCCAAAAGTGTACGTGGATCCATAGACATTATTGCTTACATGAAATTTTAGGAAATATCTGCATCGAACATTCGAAAACTTTATGAAATGTTGCATTCACCATATACACAAGTATCACAAAGTCCAAATGTTTCAATTTGAGCATTTGTTGTAAGATCTGGATTTAAATAAATAATTACCTACGGATCCAGACTTTTGGGACACCCTGTACAGTATGAAGATAAACACAAGAAGGTACATCGTGCACAATGTACAATGTACATTTCACTGTGTAATGCCCCAGTAAGTAAACATCATGTGAATGATCTGATCACATGCACAAAACCACATGAAGGGGGGGAGGGAAAAAAAAAAAAAAAAAAAAAAAAAAAAAAAAAAAAAGCGGGTGGGGGTGTGTGGGTGTGTGGGTGTGGGTGTGGGTGTGTGTGTGTTTTGGGGGGCACCCTCCATGTTAAAAGTCCAAATTTGAAATAAAATATTAAATGTAAAATGCCTAAAAATCTCACATGTAAATTTCAAAAGTGAATCATGTGATTATTCACATGTTCAATTAGTTTCTTCATAGATGATGAAATGAACAACTGCTATTTTGATCTGGTAAATGAAATGCCAGTGTCAGCTGTTTCAAATCAGAGCAATGGAAAGTTTTCCTCTTCTACATCACAATGAGATCAGAAGATGAAATGTTCAGGAGTGATGGACCTTATCCAGCTGCATACACAACTCTTCTGTATATTTAATTCAGCAAAGAAAACTTTTCAAATTTTGTAATGATTAATAATTGTAGTAGATTTATTTGGATCTTAGCAGCATACACTTTATTTTCACACCACAGATGAGGTCTGGCGATAAGCAAATAACAATTCTACAGTCATTCAGAGCAAAAAGAGACACAAATTTTACTTTTTAATAAAACACAAAAATCAAAGGTAGCATAATTACCAAAGCTGAGATTTGCTGTTGATTTTACTTAAGTGTTTTCTTCCACTAGACAGTGTAAATTTACTACACAGGTTCCTCAAGGGTTCTTTGGATTCTTAGCTTCCTAAACCGCTTCTACTCTTATAACATCACTCTGAATGGTGTATGGTCTTACATATAAACCTTAAAGAGACATACCAAAGAACCCTTGAGGATTTGAGCTGAGCAGGATGAGTGAAGAAGGAAAGTTGTGAATTGTGTTGATACTAATGTGAAGCTTGACTAGTCTTCCAGTCCTTGGCGAGAGAAGAACTCCTCCAGTTCACTGAGTCTCTGGATTAGCATGACGTTCAGGTCTGCGTCTTTTTTTTTGGCTCTACGGGATCCCTTTAATCGAAGAGAACCCAGGTTGGCCTTGGCTTTACGTTTCCGTGGTAAGGTAAAATCTGGGAAATCTAAAACTCGCTTTCGTTTTTGATTGCCGATGCAAACTAGCGTACCGTCCTTCTCCTTTGGCTCTTCAAAGATTGTCTCCAAGCTTCTGGGAGAATGGGAAAGATGTGACCCATTAAATTCCAACCATGCAATCCATACGACATAAAATTGGATTACAGCAAGCAACAATGAATGATTCCAGACCTGTTTGGAGTTGGAGATTTGTAATTCTTGTTGGTGTAGATCTCCTCCAGACTAAACTCCTTCTTCTTTAATCTGATTGAGGACAGTTTTCAGATAAGATGCAACAAACTCTAACAGGGACTCAAAGGAAAAATACATCCTGAATGACTTGAATATTAATTATAACAATTAATGACTTTAAATCTATTAATTACATTTGATCTTTCGTGTTGTCCAAGATTTATTTCTGTAATATTAACTTTTTTAGATTAAACTTCTTTCACTTTGGATAACCAGTTTGGCTAATGATTACCTACTGAGAGAGAAACCTAAAGAAAGTGATGCAGCAGCAGGTTTTTTTACTCTGTCCAGTTTTCCCACCTCTTCCTCAGCTTAAACAGAACTTCCAAAGCTTTAATTTTCATGTTAATATCTCATCAAGCTCTTCTTAAAATCATCCCAATAACCATTAAGTAGCCAAGCCATGACTCGGTACTGCCGCATTGCACTCTGGAACTCCGAGTTCAACATCCGCACCACTACTTATATATTGGATTTCTCATTAATATGACATTGAACATCACTGGAGAACACTCAGTGGGAAAAGAAGATATTGCTCTTTTGTTTCAAAGAGCTAATAACGAAACTGTCTTAAACTCACAATTGGGATCATTGAAATTTATTCTCTTATTAAACAACCCTGTAAGTTAACTGTACTAGGAATAACCATGGGCCTCATTCATCAATCTTTGACTGAAGATGTGTAAATGTTTGCATAAACCAAACCGAAATAAAAGTATGTACTGGATTTTCAACAATTTATTTTTTTTTTTCATAATCACATGTTAACGTTAAAAGTGTGCACACCAAATGTAAGTCAGCTGTAGTAACAGCCATAACACTCCAGTTCACAGAATAGAAAGCACTAAATGGCCAAACGAAGAAAAACCTAAAGTCGAAATACTTTTTACTCATGTCTTAAAAATTTTTAAATAGTATTTAGCAGCATATCCAGCTAAAATATGGAGGCCAAAATATGGAGAGCAATTACAGAGGTGAATTCAGTGTCAATCCAGTGCAATAAAAACAAGGTCAAAAGAAAATATTTTAACACAAAAGATGCGTCAAAAAAGTAGGGTACTACTAATCGGCAGAGTTTCTCTCCTACCAGGCAGGCCAGACCATGAAAGCTTTTTTTACTTGACCAGATGCCACGGCAAACAGAACCGAATTATAATCAAGCTTGTTTCCACCAAAGATTTCTCCCTCCTACGGGCATCATGTGCCAACACTTCCAGTAATATCAACCCTGCCATATTTCCATACTTCCTTAATGCCAAATTGCTATATATGAAATAAAGGGCTAAACAAGATTTAATTTGTGTATTTGAAATAACTAATATGAACTTGACATAATCTGTATATAAAAATCTTAATTGTATGCAATTAACTAATTGCAAAGTCTTCTGGTATGTAAATTTACAAACACTCAGGAGCAGAATAGGAGTTTTTCTGAATTTATGGGATTTCCATGAATCCCAAATTTTTTTGAGTAAGCACTCATACAAACAATTTAAGGGATTTATCTTCATATCCAGCTTTGCTAAAGAGTCCCAGTGCAACCCTGTGATGTCGCAACAACTAATTCATGGCAGTTACGTAAATACAACAACAACCATCACATTAGCTTCAGAATTGCGAAACACAAAATCACAAAAAGTTCAACAGAAAAATATTGAGTGTCTTTCATGATGGAGTTTTCCTTTCAATCAAGTCAGACCACATACACCTAATAAACCGTAAGATACTGGCTCACCTCTTTGGTTTGGGGAGCCCCATTGGGGTGAGGTTTTTGTCTGGTTTGGGCACCGTCTTACGGATGCGAATCTGAGAAACCCTTTTTGACCTTTGGGCTGGTTGCAACGAAGAGGTGGATTCATGAATCCCCACCTAGAGGAAATTCGTACCATAGATATAAGAAACCTATAACTGCAATTTGCTAACATAACACTTACATTGACTCAAATCTTGTTGTTAAAGTGATGGAGATACCTGCTTGTCCTCTCTAGAGGTTTCCAGGTTGTGCAGTTCAGGGTTCGTAATATTTGTACCAGTAATGGAAAAAGTGGACACAGTTTCAGCGAGGGGCACGTTCACCTGCACGACCTTGACACTAGGGCTATATCGTGCAGTAATATCTGGCCTGACGGGAGTCGTTATGGGCGGACATGGGGATGGAAATGAGCCAGATTTCCTGTATAGACAAAAACAACTAATAAACTGAAATGATTTAAGAATACTACATCATATTTATTGTATTTCATCCAAAAATGTAGATCTTCATTTTCAGTTCTGGAGGTATTGTGTCCAACACATTAGTTATTTGAGTTGAGTAGAGAAATCAAATCAAATCAAACCCCCAAGGACTGCAACCGATGATTTAGATAGATTCCTATTATTTATTGTTTATTGTGCCAACTCTATTCACTCTAAAGATTTAACAGTTAAATTAAAATAAGTTAAAGAGGAAAAGTGCTATTCTATTATTCACTCAAAAGCTAAATATTAACCTGGAACACAGTTCCTTTCCTAATGAAAAAAAAAATAGAAAAGCTAAAAGCAGATGGGAGCAGATATTTATTTGCATGAGACCCACCGCACTGAAATGGCTTTCTTCCTGTGAAGAGATTCTTGCCTGAATCGTAGAGTATAGCTATCAGCACAAAAGAGAAGAGAATCAGGACAGGTCAAATTTTCAAAGCAGCATACAGGAACAAGTCTATGATGATTAATGAATCACAAAACATATAGAGTACTTTCAGTATATACTGGTTGACTGTTTAGCCAGATCTGATTTAGCATTGGTTTAATTGTAGAGCTTAGAAATCTGGTCAATGTGGCAGAAAGGTAAGATAAATGCAATGTACAGAAGTTGATTTTGTTAAATTTGAACAAGACACAGCATGAGACAGAAGGAAATGCACTAAATGAACAAAAGTTTATAGACACCTGACCATCACACCCATATGTGCTTCTTGAACATCTCATTCCTGATTTAGTCTCCCTTTTAATAACCTCTCCTGCGATGACTTTTCAGTAGATTTTTGGAATGGATCTTTCCCATTCAGCTACAAGAACATTAGTGAGGTCTGGCACTGAGTTTGGGTGAGGAGACCCGAGGCGCAGTCGTTGCCCCAATTTCTTCCTAAGGTGTTCTCAAGGGTTGAGGGCTCTGTACAGGACAATCTAACAATAGCAAACCATGTTTTCATGGACCTCACTTTGTGCACAAGGCAATTGTCATGCTAGAACATTGCAGTGAAGGCAATTTGCAATGCTACAGCATACAAAGACATTCTATACAGTTAAACTGGTGAAGGTCCACATATGGGGGTTACAGTCAGTTATCCACAAACTTTTGCCTATATAGTGTATGAGCATGCAAAACAGAGGGGTAAAGCCAAGTGGTAAGGCTAAGGGGGGAATTGGGTTTGGGCTTTGGAATTTAATGATCAGTTACTGACCTGTATTAACTTGATTACTCACCTGTGATCATTATCCAGACCTGGTGGGCCAGTGTAATCAGCCAAAGGCCGAAGAGGAGAACATTTGGTCTGAGCTATAATCTGGTTCTTCACAGTATTGACCAAAGAAGGTGACGAGGATGTGAAGGAAAAAGGGGGGTAGATGTGGCGTAACCACAGTCTGAAAGAAGCCGGAGAGGACAGAGCCAACACTGTGCTCAGGCCTGCCCCAGAGAACCTCCCTTTTCTCACAATAGACATGGGAAAATATGTGGGAGTCTGAAAAGGTTGTGCCATACTTAGTAGATGAAGGAGTGGTGGAGTATTGGGGGTCAAGTCTCCACTTTGCTTTGAATTAAGTGGGTGAACACTGTTTTCATTCCTCATAACAGGTCCCCAGGTGTCCAATTTTAGTTTAGGAAGGGGTAGACAGAGCATTTGACTGGTGTTCAGTGGAGGCCATTTAGAGAAGGAATAGTCCTTATGATGGTGGTGTTTGAGTTTAGATGAAGTTCTCTGGTATCTCATCAGAGGTAGGACATTCTTGATGGAGGATCTATTAGGAATCATGCGGCAGGCAATGCCATCCAGGTGATTTAGAAGATTGCTCACACTGTGGTTAGATTGTGTTCCTGTATGAAACAGTTTTGACAGCCCATTCTTGTGACCTGACACTTCTAAGTCAGTCCAGTGCAAAAGAAATCCCATAGCTGAAAGGAAGTCCAAAGGTAGTACCATGGGGGTTACTAATGTGCGATGGGAATATGGGGAAGATTTTATCGTTACACAGTCCAATGCTCCATTCTTTGAGGAGGACAGAGAACCTATAGCCAGTGATTGTTTCCCCTTTCCCTTACCACATTGATTTGATCTCTCATCATCAACTAGACTGGAAGCATCTCCTAAAGTTAAATCCTTGCTTGAGCCTGGCATGACCTCTGAGAGGGATGGGATCTTGAACACGGTAGGCACAGATACAACTTCAGAAAATGGTGACTCGTCTTCTTTGGCTATTGTTCTAGGACCTTTTTTAGACAGAGTTATGATCAAGGGAGCAGTACTAGGACAAGTTTCAAGTTTGTCAGCAGGACTAGACTGGCCAACTAAGTACGACCTACTTGCCATCAAGTCTGGTGGGGGATGTCTTAATAGGACAAACTTTCCTTCTGGCTTACAATTTTTAAAATCTGAACTTACACTGCTAGGACCACAATTCTTGTACAAGCTTCCCTCCCCTGAACTTTTAAGAACTTCACTACTGAAAAAAGGCACCTTAAGTTGTGCTGATTCCTGTAAACACTGATCAGTAGAGTGACACCGAATGCCTGAATCCAAGCTCTCTGCAGACTGGGGCTTTGGAAAACAAGGTGGCTCATTTTGGCCCAATTTACTGAACAACGCATCCTGTTCCATGTTCAAGTCTTCAAAAGCTGGAACCTGTAAGAAGTTACTAGCTCCGGAAGAGGTTTTTACCAGTCCAGATGAACCGCCGGTAAGCCCCAGAGGGTCCAGGACCTCAATGTTATCATTACAATCAGAGTTTTGTGCAGAGAAATCAATTGCAGTCCCTGAATCAATCGATGGTTGGCACACAGTATCCCTATTTCCATGATTAACTGATCCCTGAGAGGATATCTTGGATATATCACCATCTTCATTTTCCTCAACTGACTGCTTTTCTGTAATAATGCAACAATGAAATACATCAACTGATGAACATCATTATGTTTCAATATTTTCAAAGTCTGAATTTTATGCAGAACTGATTTGTTAACGAATATTCAGTTATTTTTTGTGACAAAATATCAGTCAGATGAAACATTTCTCAGGATAATGGTTAACATATTTCATAACAGGATGGACATTAGTATTTGAATTTCTGGTATACATCTATTCAGATATCTTACACAATGTTGCATTTGATCAGAGGTTTCCAGAATTATGAAAAAAGCTCTGCTCAAGGCTTTTTGATGTTTTGTCTAGTTGCTAGATTGCAGACACAATACATTGGGTTGTATTTTGGCTACTTGCCATTTGTATATATTAGAGACATCTTTGGTGGATTTTTCCTGACAGAGTCTTAAAGGCACACTACACATCCTGGTCAATTTCAAACAGCTTTTTTGACTGGTTCCCACAGGAAATTTTTAATACTGAAATGTAATGCATGAGGTTACTTTATTTCAATGTATTTGGAAATTGTTCAATTCGGTGTATTAGGTTGGAAAGGGGCAAGCCCTTGGCATACTGTACTTGTTTTTAAAGCAGATATGGAAACCTGATAAGAGTCAGGCAAATAATTGGTATATTTGTTATGCTGTTCACAATCAAAAACATGTCATAGTAGTAAATGTAGAAGGAGCCTACCCCTAAATCAAACTGTTGGTATACTGTATGCGATATCTGGACCAATCACAGACAGGGGGTTGTCTTAGAACAAAAGATGCAGTGGTTAGAAGTTTTGATTAGAAAATAATGCCCACTGCAGTTTACAAACTGAAATCGCTGCTCAAATGTTGTATTTTTTTTTCCGTTGAAATGTCTTTTTTCGCTTGAAGTATACCACCACCTTTGCATTTTAGGTATGTAGTTGCAACTAATAATAACATTTTTAAACCTTGTTGGTTTTTATTCATAAGAATAGAAAATATTCTCTTCTTAATATTTGAGCAAATTAAAGATGAAAATATAAGAATACCAAAAGTGCTTAAAATGCCCATCCCTAAATTTATCTAGTGATTTCATCTATCTAAAGCCATCCTTTCACAAAATATTTTACCATAAGTGCTGGAAGGGTAAATACCTGGTGCAGTCAGCATGCTTGAACAGCCAGGACTGATGTTTCTTCCCAGGAGGCTAACTTCGTTGTGAAGAAGGGCTAGACTTTTTCCATGTGCAGTGCCCTGGACATGCAGCTGCTCGATCCGTCGCTCGACCGCCTCAAGCCGCTGGCTCAGGGCACCAAGTGTGCCTGTCAGCAAGTGCTTCATTTCATTTTGATGGGCCACAAGAAAGCGCTCCAGAGAACCCAGTTGCTCTCCTTTTGGACATTGAGGAGGCAAAGCGGACAAGGTCAGCTGCGGTTTCCATTCTGGGGTTCTAAACATGTCCACTAAGACAATAAACAAGAAATAAAAACAATAGATTTATATCAAATTATAACTGCTGCTGTTTTTCATCATGGTATTTAAAGGGCTTTGACACACCAGGAGACTGCTGGCCACTCCACTGAGGTAACCATAGTAACAGCAATGCTAAGCACAGATAGTACTTATCTAACATGATCTGCATGGTTATTTTAAACTCTCAGGCTAAATATCAATTTAGTAAGCAATAACAAACAACAGGGTGTGCAAATATATCAGGTATATGAAAATAATTAACGATGCACATTCCACCCTCAAGTGAATTATTTTCCAATATCAGCACAGCCCGAAGTATATTATTCCTCTTATACTGCAGCAATTTGTCAACGCTAATTTTTATTTAATAAATAACCAAATTTACTTTTTATCCATGTATCCATTGCGCTTAACATAATGCATTGCAGATTAAACCTATCACTTCGCTTACAACAGCTATAAGTAATTCCCCAACCAACTACTTTTTTTCTCTCTCTCTTGAAACTAATGAACAAAAATACCTGGAAACTAACTGCAAAGCCTCCATCATAATGACTGCAAACTGACTGCCTGCCCACTTGTCACTCATTGAAAATGAATGGATGATGATTGTCATCTTCCATAGGGTAATGATATTTGTAGTCTTGTATAAAGATTATTTTTTTAAAAATAGGATCATTGAGCTGCTTAGGAAAAATACCATGTTTTGCAACTGCTTTAATACTTACACCCATTACCTTCATCTGTGCCATCTTTGAAATTAGGTCTGCTTCCCAAATCACCATTCAGCTCTGTAGGAGTCCGTTTCTGCTGTTTATCAGTGTCCAGGAAAACAACGCTTGATGTCTGAGGTTCCTGAACTGAGCACATCATTTTATCTTCCTTCCCAATCTCTGCCTTTGCAGTTCCTCTGTAGGCCATTACCAACAGGTCTTGATAGAGTGCTGACTGTGGGCAGGGACCAGTTGAAGCAACCTGCCGTGTTTCATTAGGGTCAGACAGAGGGTTGGATAACATCTTCAGGGACTGACCAGGAAAACTGGGTTGAGAAAAATATAATATTCATATACATCTTAGCATGGTGTCATGTGTACCACTGTGTGTAACTGAGGCTTTTATCCAAAGCACCCTACAAGTGAGACAGGATACAACTGAGCAGTTGAGGTCTAAGGATCTCAGTCAAAAACCAAAGTTGACCAGCTTGGCAGTGCTGGGATTGGATTTCATAATCAAATTTGATCATAATTCATGATCATAATTCTGATGTCCAATGTCTTAACCACTGAACCACCAGATCCCCCTACCAACCTGCCCTAATTCCATTTTCCCCACCTCAGGACATGATACTGATCCAATACTGACATCCTCACAGTAACCAAATCTGCTCTCTTCAAGCCTGTCATGCCAAATTACGTGAATCTCTACATTTGAATGATTCATATGGTTATTACTAACCGAGAAAATGAAGTATCAGAAGCCATTTCCTGATTAGCATGGTGGTGCAATGGGTAGCAGTACTGCCTCCCAGCTCCAGGGTTCAATAGTGAGCTTGGGTTATTCTTGTTTAGAGTTTTCCCATGCGGGTTTCTTCCGGGTTCGCTGGTTTCCTCACCTCTCCCAAAAACAGGTTAAATTACCCTTAGGTGTCAATGCATGAGCACGACAGCCCTGCGACAGTCTGGCTTCCCATCCAGGGTGTATTCCTGTTCCACACCCAGTGTTCTGCAGTGACCCTGACCAGGATAAAGTGCTTACTAAACATGAATGAAGGTCTGAATTGTAGTTATTCAGTGCAAATAAACCTCACAACCCACAATGCTTTTGCCAAATCAATGCATTTTTAGCCTTCCAGTGAGACCTATCAATTCTGTAGTCTATAAATGTCAGCATTTCAATGCAGTCATGGCTTAGGATCTTACTTGTCCTTTATTTTTCCAAAATGAAAAAGCTTTTTCAACAGTAGGTTGAAAAACAAGAACGAAATACTACGAGATTGCACAGGATGACTTGGCTTCCCAAACGAAAGTCAGCAATATAATAAATAAGAGAGTTTTTATTTACAAAAATAATTAGGCTACAGCATACCTTAGTTAGCAGCCAATCAACACGTCTCAGTCCTTCAATGCAAACTCTAGGAATAAGATGTTTTCTATAAATGCGGTGATTACTTCTGGCTCCATCTCTGCGTCCTGCTGGATGTAAATCGCAACAACTGTTTCCGGCGTCGTCATCCGACAAAGGGTTGGTGTGCGGTAAAAATGCGTTTAAAAACTCTTATTTTTTCATCAAAGCTATTATAATGTCGCGGCTCGTTTCACATATGCACTTTAAAAACACTTTAAATAACATATAATGTTTATCAGACCACTGCACGAATAAGAAATGGGAGTTTCGAATTGAAAACGTTCCTTCCGGTCCTCTCGTAGCGCGTACCTCATTGGTTGGGTTCAGACAGAAGTCGCAGCTGATTGGTTGTTCGGTGTTTACGCTTCAACGAAACCACTTTACTATGTTCAGTGTCCAAGTTTGTCTTAAACTAGCAACTGTGTATAATTTCTTTTCTTAGAACTTGGCGTTTCTTGGAATTTCTTAGGATTTTTTCTTTATTAAATTAAATGTAAAATTGCAATAGGCTGCACAAAAAAAACAACATTTGACTACACACATTCAGAATTCATGAAATTTAATGATTTACCTAAACTATACACATACATTCCT
>JAQQZR010000017.1:3598516-3608529 GCA_030068235.1 Notoglanidium macrostoma
GTGTGTGTGTGTGTGTGTGTGTGTGTGTGTGTGTGTGTGTGTGTGTGTGTGTGTGTGTATGTGTGTGTGTGTGTGTCGTGCCTGACAATGGACCCCACCCAGAGTGTTCCCCCGGATAGTCTCAGTATACACAGCACCCCTGACCAGAATATAATTTTCATTATTTTAATGGTCAGTAGAGGAATGCCAAACAGAGAAAAGGAGGATTTGTTATTGAATGTGTTCTCTGAGCTGAATTATCTCATGGAAAAAATTCATAAAAATTCATAATAATTCATGAACATACTATGAGAACAAAAGTAATATTTTCAGAATATGGTCATAATATTTCAGGACCAAGTCATAACATACCTAGAACAACAGTTAGATCTGATACAACCAAGAAAAATGTCATAATAGGCTGTTTTGAGAAACAGTTGTAACATTTTGTAAAAAGTCACAATATTTAGAGAAAAAAAATCTCTTTGAGGAAAAATCAACATATTATATTTAAAAATATATAATATGTTAATCAAAAAAGCAATATCTGATACTAAAAACATATATAAAAAGTCAAAATATGTCGAGTAAAATGTCTAATGTCTAAATATATCAAGGGAAAAAGTCATCATGAGTATTTTTTGGAAAAGTGTCATATATCTATCAAAAAAAAGTTGTAATATCTGATTCTAAAAAGTTTTAATATTAAGGGACAAATTCTTAATATTTCATGGAAAAAAGTCAAAATATATTGAGGGAAAAAAACATAATATTTTGTTTAAAAAATTATAATATGTTGATCCAAAAAATCGTAATGTCTGAAAGACTGTAAATAAAAAGTCAAACTATGTCAAATAAAAAGCGTAACAAATATAATATATCAATCAAAAAACTCATAATATCTGATAGTTTGAGAAAACAATCGCGATATATCGTGAGAAAAATCATAATATATGCTATAGAGGGAAAAAAGTCATAATATTTTGACTACCACAGAATGGTACACATCAGAGCAACGAAAATAAAGAAATGATTTACTTTTCTTGTATCATTACGACTTTATTCTCGAAATATTGCAACGTTTTTCTCCTGACGTATATTTATAACTTTTTTTCTATAACTATATTCCGGAGGACTTGTACTGTTGTCTTAAACATTGTCCCTTAAACTCCCTGGTGTTAGAAAGTAGTAAGAAAGAGGGAGTAAGAAAGTTGGTTTGTAAAGAGTCGGTGCTGTTTGTAGTGTAAACACGGTGTGTTTTGGTTTCTCATTTATCTCCCTCTGGCGGAGAAACAGCAACAAGGAAGCGCAGATCAGAGCAGCTGCAGTGCAGAACACGGACTTTGTGCCTTCTCTTTTACTTTACCTTCTTCCTCCTCCTCCTCCTCCTCCTACTCACTCACTCGACTATTCACTCAAGCCGATTAGCAATAAATCTGCAAGATGGTAAGTGTGTTTCTGCCAGCTGTGTATTGATTAATAAGTTGGGTATATTTGTTGAATTTCACTTTCGACTTTCTGTCTAGCGTGTTTTTAAATGACACGGTGACCTAGAGGACATGTTACAGGTGCAGGTGGACAACAGGACATAAATCCAGCCGTGACACCATCGGAACTGTCTTTTGGATTACTCCCTTTTGGATAAAGCTGACCAGGACACGAGACATGACTACAATTACTGTTTATAGTTTATAGTTTATCACAAGGCGCACGAGGCTGTTTACCTTTACACTATAATAAGTGGCTGCAGAGCCTGTATTATGACGTCATTAAAACTGCACTATAAGCCCTGAGAACAAATGCTGAGATCAAAATACTGGTATTAAATTCTTAAACTGTACCCTTAACTTTCCACTCTTTTTTCCTGAAAAAAAAAGTGGCTTGCTTTAATAATGTTGGTATGTATACATTACAACTAACATTGATATGTACTAACATCTTTACCATTTAGCTCTGACTGTAAGATCTATCTATCCATCTATCTATCTATCCATTTATCTATCTATGAGCATTTGAAAGTTATTTTGTTTATTTATTTTAATTTCCATACTTATATGCATTGTTTCTTGTTTCATTAATTGTGTAACGTTTTAATCTTTTATATAAATTATGCTGAAAATGTCACTAATTTATCTATTTATCTATTAATTGGTTAGTTTGTTAGTTAGTTAGGTAGTTAGTTAGCATATATTTCTTCCATCATTCTACAAATCTTTTATTATTTTTTATCTGTTTTAATCTTATTTAAAATAATAATAATAATAATAATAATAATAATAATAATAATAATAAGAATTGTTCTTATTATTATTGTTGTTGTTGCTGTTGTTGTTGCAAGATGTATGCTTGTACAGTAATTACCTTTACCTTAGAGTACAGCATTAAAGGTACACTATGCCTTCCTTGGTAAAAGACACATGCTTCAGGTACAAAAGGTGCACCCTTGAGATTCCAACCCTTTTTCTGAGTATGATCTGACTTAAGACAATGTCATGCTGTTATGTACTTTCAGTTTCCAATTACCAAAGTGAAATTAAAATCATTTCAAAATGCAACGTCATTAGCTGTAACCCTCATTTTCTCTTGTTTGCTTGCATGTGTTTTTATGAGTAGGGTAAATTAGAAGAGTCTAAGCGAGAGGTGGAGGAGGTGAAGGACATCATGCTGGACACCTTGAATAAAGCAGAGGAAAGAAAAGACAAACTGGAGGATCTGGACCAGCGGGCTGCTGTGTTACTGAATAAAGTGAGCATGCTGTTGTTTATATATTCAGTGACTTGCTTCTGAATAAAATGATCCAGAAAAGATTAACAAAATGCAAGTATAAGTTCCCTATATAATTTACATTGCAGAACCAAATATATTAAAATATCTGGGCATTTTTAATATTCTGTTATTTATTTTTTGATGGTTATTATTAATACAAATACAGACAAATCATTACACACAGCAATAATATTAAGCATCACCACAACAAAAGTTGATTATTTTCCTATAGCAGTATGCCCTGAAGGGTTTTAAGCCTCATATATAAAGTATAGCAGCTTTAAGAGGTTCAAGTCTTTTTAAGTTAATAAGATGGAAAAAACACCCCTTGTCATGTTACAGAGAAACCAGAAAGTGCGAGCCCTGACTGTTACAAAACACTGACACTGGAGACTCCTTACATGAATGTTAAATAAACTACAGAAGCTGTTTATTATCAGGTTTCGGTAGTGTGGTTCGTCCACCATACAAGAACGAGCTGTTACTATGGAAACAATTCCATATTTGAATGAGTGCTTTAATATAAACCATGCGATTTTTATCAATTAATCAGCATCTTCAAACTGATCAGATTAGAGAATTCAACAGCGCTTGCTGTAGTATAAATGTATATAATAAAAAAATTTATAAATAAATTTGTACTTTCGGTGCTTGGACCGATAATTAAATATTGGAAATTCAAAACACTTGTTTTTTTCCAAGATCACATTGACTGCAAGTGACTTAACAAAAAGTAATGGCAGCTTTTTATTAAAAACATACAGTATGCGTGGTTTGATTTCAGTCGCAGTCCTTCCGGAAGCAGGCCAAGGAGGTGAAACAGAAGAAGAGGAGAGAATATCTGAAGAGTAAAGCAGGAATGATAGCACTTGTGTCGGTGTTGGCGCTGGTGATCATCGTCATAATCGCCGTCATGTTGAGCGGCGGACATTCCAGTGACGCAAGCGTGGAGAGATCCGCTGTTACCTCTAAGCCAAACATAACAAAACAGCTGTAAAACTCTGCTGAGGAAACACAATGAGGACGGAAAACAACAACCACCGCCTTTAAAGAGAAAAGCAAAAATAAAAGACACTCTGTATGTAAGTTGAACTATGGGACATTATTTAAAACGACTTTATTTTAATCCTACACTTTGGGACTTCCTGAAAGATAAACATGCCAGAGGAAGGCTCTTTAAGGCTGTTTTGATTGCTCGGGGAACATTTCCACCCATGATTCATTTGTTGTTGCAACAATAAACAGAATAATCATTTTCCACTACAAAGAAAACAATTATTTCTTTGTCACTCCAAGCGAACCATCAGTCAAAGTGTTCTTTAGGAGTGTAATCACAGGGACACATGTCTGCACCTAGTACAGTAATCTGAAGATCTAAAAGATGGTTCTTTGAGATATTTATTTAGATTGTGAAGAGCATCCTGATGGCCTTCTTTGATTCACTTGGACTTTGTATACAATATTTAAGAGTTCATAGAAAGGTCTGCAAGCATTTGAAGCTAATTCTGGGCAGCAGAGTGAATGCAGCATGGTGGTGGTAGTATCGATGCTTCACAGCTCCAGGGTTTGAACCTGAGCTTGGGTTACTGTCACATGTTCTCACAGTGACTGAATCAGAATCAGAATCAGAATCAGAAAACTTTATTAATCCCGCAGGAAATTGCTTATGTGATGACTGCCGCAACACACAAAAAACAAAAAACACAAGAACAGTTGGTTTTCCAGGTTTCCTCCCATTTCCTTTCCTTGCAGGTTGTCCGGTTTCCTCCCATTGCCCAAAAACATGGGTGAATTTGTGAGTCTAGGTAAGAATGACTAGGAATGTGTGTGTGTGTGTGTGTGTGTGTACTGACAGCCAGGGTGTATTCTCGCCTCATGCCCAGTATTCCCGGGATAGGCTCCAGATCCACCGTGACTCCGACCGGGATAAAGTGCTTACTGAAGATGAACAAACGAATAATTTAACTAACAATCAGCAAACATGCCATATATATTTCCTGTAAAACCTCACAGTGCTTCATTGTGAGGGTTTTTTTTTTTTTTTTGCTGGTTTTGTAAATGATTATATGTTGATTTAGTAAATGAGTAAATGCTTTGTGACAATGTCTACTATTAAAAACACTATGCAAATAAATTGTAATTAAAGTGTCATTTCTTTTCTTGTATTTGAACAATGTGGATCATAAATATGAAAATGAAATGACAAAAATATCATATCGTGATACTCAAAGACATTTCCACGAAACAATATGTATCACGGCTGACAGCTGCTGGCAAAACTATAGTGTTGCATTTAAAAAAAAAAATACTGTTAATTTACTTTAACCTAGAAAGGGTTAAAGAAAAAAAAACAACTAATCATTCTACTATAATTCTAGTTTGATGTCTTGTGAGTTCAAACCAACCCGTCACTGAGATCACACTTTTTTCCATGTTTGTTGTCAGCATTAACTGGAGCTCTCAAAGCATTGTGAACTGAAGCATTGTGCTGCTGCCACATGATGACCAGGTGTATAGGTGTTCCTATTAAAAAGGACAGTGGATAAATTAGGTGTTATTCAGTAAAGACTCACTCTCGCTGTGGTGGTCCATTTCATCATTCATTTAGCCTTCATGCTTCCATACAGCAGAAAGTAAATCACCGTATAACATGACAAAGTTATTAACCTATGAGCTTTACTCAGATTAGAAGTTGTTAAAAACGTATTACTGATCAAAATCTGAAATGGAACTAAACATTTTAGCAATTCAGGATTAGTATCAGCCTTTCCTTTTGCATCATTTGACCAAAGTGTGAACCCAAAGTGTTAACCACATATTACAACATCGGTACTGTCACAAGAGCAGATTTCATTCCAGCCTTTTGAATTTGGCCCATTATAGAAAAAGTTAACTTTCAGTAGTTTAACAGAGAGGTATGTTGGCACTAGGAGTGGGCGATATGGCAAATATATCATACATCCACAATATAGCGTATTAACAGCACTGCTCTGCAGTGCTGCTCAATTCTCGAATCTGATTGGTCAGAAGGTGTTGATTTATTTTCTATATCGGCAGCTCTGAAAGTCAAATCACAGGTTTATTTTACGTTAATGCGCTCATACTAATATAGGGACTTGTACAGCGGACACGCTATATAGTGCAAACCTAATAATATAATGCATTTGGGAAAAAAAAGTTATTCAACAAAGAAAAAAAAGTATAATTTATGTGCTTTGTAAGTAATATTTATGGAAGGAGTCTCCAGTGTCATCAAGATCAGCAAGTTTTCAGACACGGGAGAGTTTTCAGGACAGAGAATTTTGTGCTTTCTGCTTTCTCAGCAACACAAGACAGTTAATAAAGAGAAGAAAAAAGTAGATGCTGGTGAAAGATTGGCTGTTTCTAGCTGCTACGTCGTAAATGTTAACAGGAACTAAATTGTCTCACAGACACGCCACAAAAATTAACTGTAACTATAAATGGTTATATGTTTAATCCGTGAATAACTTCAAATTGCTGTTGTATAAGAGGAATAAAACAATTTGTGACATGCCATCATAAGAAAATAAACAACACAGCACACTGAAGTCATTATTTTCCTATAACGGCATGTCACAAATAACATATCAAATACACAAGTGTTTTATTCCAGACATCATGGTATGTAATTTTGCTGAGGAACAAAGTGCCAACAAATGCACAATAATTTCGTCCAACATAAAAATTTTTTTTTTTTTTTTACATATTGTACAAAAGTAGCCCATTTAATGACTCTAATGATAACTTTCGAAAAGTGTATTGCGTAGTTATATCATGATATCGATATCATATCGTCACATCGCCCAGCCCTAGTTTGGCACAGTTCAATATTGCATTTATTGCAGTGTCAGAAATCCAAATAAAAGAATAACAAGTACAACACATTACAATACATCCGCATCATCAATATCATCATAATCATCATCGCTTCCATCACTGACTAAATAATAAAATACTGTATAGACTCAGGACATGTTTGAGTTTCACATTAGCAGGTCTGTTATTTCTGTAACTATAAAATATTTTGAAGCAATGTAGTGTCCCTTATGTAATCAATAATGCGTTCTTTAAAACAAGAAACAGCTGTAGTGTTGCGAGGTTCATGAGGAAATTGGAGGGGGAAAAAATAAAAAATAAAATAATCACGAAGCAAATGCATTCATTTACAAGCGCTAAACGTTTGTTTCTACCACATGTACCACGACTATACGACGAGACGTTGTGTGTGGACCGTCTTGACTGACTGTCTCTACCTCGTCTTAGCACCAGGTAGGAAAATATAGTTATTGCTAACAAACTAAAAGGAATATATCTTATGAGCTGAGTTTTTTTGAGCACAAAAATAGTTGTTAGAAATATCTTTAAATTAGTACTGATAATGCTTTGTGGTGCAAAAGCAATCAGATTAGCAGCATGTAAACTGTACACGTGAATGTTTGGCTCATGGTTCATGACCTGTTAATTGACCCCCCCCCGCAAAAAAAAAAAAAAAGGAAAAAAAAAAAGCCTGGCACCATGATTTGTTTTGAAAAAGAAAACAATTCGGATGGTTTACTTCTGGAAAACTACCCCAGGTGGTGTTTGTCGTGTACATAGTGTTTGTTTTTGCTTCTTGAAGAGAAAAGTCTACTATATACAGCTTCATGAGTGCTGGAAAATGGCCCAGAATGCATGCTGTACGATCAAGACTTTTTCATTTTTACAACTCTTTTTTTTATCCATAAATATTCTCTGTGCTGTTATAATGATAGAAAATAACAAAGATCCCTGTGGATGAACACACAACATTGAGTAGTGTATTGCTGTGTATTAGTGCAGGATTCTCTGCACTGGGAAAAACATGTGTCTGGGCTGCAATAGAGGATAATCGCATTTACTTTGAGGCAGATTTGTGCCTTCTAACTATCGTCTTAAACTATTATGTTCCCAGATAAAACTAAGATAAAACATTCACTGCCCGACTACGATTAGACAGTGCTTGCATTTCAGTGTAACACTCCTGCAACCCAGTGATAAAATGAAATGCAATGCAACATGGACTTACATGTGTTTCATTAAAAAAGAAAAAAAGAAAGAAAATATAAATAAACCATGTGAACGTTATATAAAAGTAATTTGATGACGGTTTTACGTTTCGGTGAAACACGTCCCCGCGATGATGAAAAGGTGCGACTGCTTTTCTGTCCAATTTGCCGTCATCCCCGAACAGATTTAAATTCTCATGTTGAATATGTTCGATCAAATGTGCTTAACTGTCGTCCACCATGTTTGGCTTCACGTGCAGGTTTTCTGTGAGCTTTCATGTTCGGAAAAATGATCAGCTACACTGGATGGTTTTACTATATGCGATTGATGACTTTTCAGGACGAGCGCCACACTGTTTATTTGCCTCATGTTCATTTCCCAAAAAAAAAAAAACATCCTCAGAAATGTCAATGGGAGCAGAACGTTTAAATAAAGCTTGTTTTACACTGTGCAGTTTCAGCTGTCCTTTACTCATCATACTGTACAAGAACCAAGTGACTGTGATAACCTTCTCCATGAGCTTGAGGAGATTTTTCTCTCAGCATGCTTTCTTTACAGTTCATCATCACCACTACCCTATTCGTAGCCATGCTGCGAGTATTGCATAATCTTAAACCGTCCTCCTATTGGTGGATTGTAGATGAGCGTTGTAGCTCTACTCATATCGGTATTTTACTTTGAAACATTTCAGACGCGGCCTTGATGAAAACGTCACTAAATCACCTGCTGGTTCTTAACTCGCAACCAAACTATTAGTACATGTTTTTATTAAACGGAGTGGAAAATTGTACAGTGTAGCAGAGATGGCTTATGGCTTAAGAGTTGACTCATTAGGAATGACGCATTACTTCAACGTGTGTGGGCTTTTTTCTGAGCGAATACTGTGGTGTGACGAAGTTTGATGACTGAAGGTTCTGTGAAATCTGTGATTACAATTGTTTAGTAAATAACAACAAATTTAAAAGTTTGGTCCTGGCATTATGAACGTAGGTAAATGTACAAAAAAAAAAAAAAAAAAAAAAAAAAGAATATAAATGTAGTAACTACATGGTTATGCTAATAACCTATTTGACCTATTAGAACTATAGTACACAACTATTGTTAATTACAAAGGACCTTAACGTTTCTCTTTCAGCATTTTGGCATTATTACCATCTTTAATATATATTTAGGGCTGGAAAGCTGCTTTCGAGAAAGTATAGGCAATTATTCATATCCTACATAACTTTATCAGCACATTTTACTTCCATGAACTCTACACTTAATCTATTGCTCTCTTCCAGCACCTCACGGATGAGTAAGATTTAAACCCGTGATTTACCTGAGCCCTAACCTCCCCTGTGTTCACTATAACATGGCCACGCTCTCTGGGGTGCAGTTGAGGTGTGTGGAGGTGCTGCTTCCTCCGGGTGACTTCATGCTGCGAGCACCACAGCCCATGGGTACGCTTTTGCCCATGCCTCCCATGATGACTCCTGAGCCCGAGCTGTCGTGCGGCCTGCCGATGACAAGTGCGGCCATCATGGTGTCGCTGCTGACGCTGCCGAACTCGTAGGTGAAGGTTCCATAATAGACCAGGACGAGGACGGTGAAGATCCACTCGCAGATGGCGGCAGCGTGCTGCAACACGAAGCTCTCGTGAATGAAGAAGATGCCGCCTGGGTTAGGTCGCGGAGTTAAAGAGGAACAACTGGAAAGTCGTTACTTATAGCTCTTTTTTTTTTTTTTTTTTTTTTTTTTTTTTTTTTTTTTTAAGTCTTTCCAAATCCTAATTCCTAATTAAGTCTTTCTTAATCATTATCCACATTTTATTTTCAAAAACAACAAAAACAAATCCCTGCAGTAAATCACTTATTTTTCAGACACATCATATATCTAGAGTTGAGTGAACCCCCTTATACAATGGAACATTTTACACTTTTAATCAACATTGTTCAAATAGTTTATGTTAATATTTTAACTGTGAGACTATTTAACATTTTTTTGGCAGTTTGGTTTATAGCAGTGTTTCTGATGGTGTTTAGCTTTGCATAAGGTCAATATAGATCTTTTTTTTTTTTAGGTCTTTAGCTGCTTCCGCATTCGTACGGAGAACACTCCGACTACACGGACTGCAGTTCCCATGAGCGCCTGCTCCAGGCCAGCAGGCCAATCAGCGGGGAGCAGGTGGCTCTCATTCATGGACTAATTGTGCCGTGTATTAAAAGGACTGCATTTGCGCT
>JAQQZR010000017.1:3624137-3656156 GCA_030068235.1 Notoglanidium macrostoma
TTCAGTATATGCCATACGTGTTGCTTCATAGTTTTGATGTATTCAGTAATGTTTTACAACGTAGAAAGCAAAAAAATGAAGAAAAACCTATGAAAAAGAGTAGGCGTGTCCAAACTTTTGACCGGTAGTGTATGTAGACAAGAAACAAGCTTATAGAGTTATATATGTATGTTTAATGTCTGTGGTATTTTTAAGTTCATAAAGTGTAGATTTTCAAAGTTTAAAAGATTGATTTAGTGCAATTTTAACTGTAATTTGTTTCGCTCTCTTCAGGTGAATTACCACGCCAGATGCTACCACCTGTCCCCTTTAACTGCTCTTAATGTCATGTACAACATCTCTAAAACTCAGGTAGCGACGGCACCATGGCGTTCCTTATGTCCAGAATGCATTTCTCTATACCATGTTTATACAGTTCCTGATTTTCGCGCACTCTCTCGCTCTCGCTCTCTCGCTCTCTATCTCGCTCTCTTGCTGTCTCTCTCTCGCTCTCTCGCTCTCGCTCTGTCTCTCTCCCTGTCTCGTTCTCTCTCTGTCTCTCTCTCGCGCTCTCGCTCTCTCTCGCTCTGTCTCTGTCTCTCTCTCTCTCTCTCTCTCTGTCACTCGCTCTCTCTCGCTCTCGCTCTCTCTCTCGCTGTCTCGCTCTCTGTCTCTCTCTCTGTCTCGCTCTCTCTCTGTCTCGCTCTCTCTCTGTCTCCCTCTTTCTCTCTGTATCTCAGGGTCCAAAGGCTTTATGGAAGGGGATGGGGAGCACGTTCGTGGTGCAGGGTGTGACGCTCGGGACGGAGGGCATCATCAGCGAGTGCACCCCTTTGCCAAGGCGAGTAATATCTGACAGTTTTTCACCTTGCTGTAGTGATCTGGTGATGTGTTTGTCACCTCAGGAATCCCCCCTTGTTTTAAGGTAATGGTTATCTGATGCTGAGTCAAATGCAAGCATGCGAGTCAGACAGAGAGTTTTGTCTACGAGGCCCTGAATACTACAGGTTCCTCATTAGAGCACTGGACCACAACGTCTCAGTTATTACTTTAATGTGGTTGGTTTTTGATTGCTCTGTAGAAGCACTAGATGAACACACACTTTCTTTTTTTTTTTTTCCCCAGAAAATTGTGGACTACGGACATAACTGAATATATTGTTCCGAACGAACAACATGTCTGAAAAATCAGGAACTGATCAGATTAACGCTACATCTACTTTATTTAATTTGTATTATTTGATACATATGCTCTACACGTTCACTCTTACACTCTTTTATCCCATTTTGCTCAACATGTTCTCACTGATTCCCCACTTTTGTAAATGAATACAATACAGATATGATTATAGACATGCTAGCTTGAAAGGTTCACAGGGCATCTGGTTCCTGAGATCTGGGATCCCAACAAAAAAGTCACGCTTTCATGAACATCCAGTGCTGCATTTACAGCATCCTTAGTTACTGCCTGGTCAGGGCGACAGTGATTTAAATTAGCCTATTTGTTTGCTTATATTTTGTAAAGTAGAAGAACTATATTTGTTAGAAAATATCAAAGACCATACTGGCAGTGCTGGCATGTCTATCCATGGGTTTTTCCAGTGTTTTCAGCGGCACAGTGGTATGATTCATATTTAATTTAAAGAAAATTTAATTCCTTGGATTTCCAGCATTGTTGGGATTCAAACTCGCAGTCTCCTGACAGCAGGGTAGATATCGTCAATATTCTACATGTTTAAACACCTGAAATCATGAACCGCCTTCTCAAAATCATGATCACATTAGCAGAGGTGCAAACATCTTAGGTTTAGCCGTCGCATTTACAGATTGTCTGATCGCTGCAGGAGCCACCTGAAAATTACCTGACGTGACTTGAAAATGGGAAACATTTGGGTAAACATTGACCTGGGAATTTGCAAACCTTGGACTTGAGACAAAAAACCATGTGGGCAGGACTGAGGAGGACCTGATAATTATTAAGCAAAAGATTTTTTTTTTGACACGCATCTAAGGGAAACAGCATTACCCCTACATTCTTTCCAAAATCATCCACTTCATGTTCATGTGTGCACCTCACAGGTATGACGTGAGCAGTTAATCTTCTATAAAACCCATCTCGTTGTGAATTATGCCACAAACGCTTTTCCTGAGACGTTGTGATCAATGTTCGTTAATTTGTTTCGAAGTTTCAATTTTGTATTATTTTTCTTTCTCGTCAGTGTTAAAGTATTTCATTATAAAAAAAAATATGCTATTGTTTTTTTGTTGTTGCTGTTAGCATAAGTACGTGAAAATTATTTTTGTTGACATTAAATAGTTTGCTCTTAATACTGGCAGGTTGTTGGCGAAACTACAGCGGGTTAAAAAAGTCGGTTGCAGGTTTTTGCGATGTGAAAAATGAGAGCAAGATAAATCGTGTCGGCTATTTTTTTCCACCTTTAATGTGTCAACAAAAATTCAAGTGGGAAAAGATCAGGCATGATTGATCTCGGTGTGATTTTTCTTACGTCACAAAAACCTGCCGTTTTAACAGGGGTGTGTGGACTCTTCATATCGCCTGTGTACTGTACATTGTGGAAATGTCTTTGAGAATCGTGATGGTATTTTTTGTCGTGTCGTATCGCTCATGCCCTGCGACGTGCTACCAAAACTCTGGGTAGATCTTTGTCGGACAATTTGAGATGGGTTAACGGTATGCAAAAAGGCATGAAACATTTAAATGTACTTCAGACCGTAGACTCAGTAAGCCGTACAACAGACGTGATGTTCTGTGGACATTCCAGTTCTTATCATTATTAAGGAAATCGGAATTTCCTAATTACACAGTTGTTACAGATCAACTTTAACCCATGTGAAAACACTGAAGATTTTTCTTTCTTTTTTTTTTTTTATTCCCACACACAGGGAGCTACCACACCGATGGAATCCCAAACAAATCGCAGGACACTTTATACTGAAAGGGTAAGGTATTTCACATGCATTTACGATGCAATTCATCGTATAACATTATGAGATGATCTGGGAGAAAACTAATACATTTTGTAGTCTGTACCCAGGGTTTTTACTGTGTTAGTTAGTCATGGCGCATGATCACCTCACTGCTGACTGATTTCCTGTTTATTACGCATCCAGGTTCTCCGTCCATCTGCGTGCTCTTCCGAGAATCTCGTTAGTTGCTTGATATCTCAAGAACGAAGAGTTGAATGTTTGGAGGATTTGTATGGAGTTAGCATTGTAACCAGCTGATGACCTGATTAGATTACGGAACTTGAATTTCCTTCCTGTTTGACGTATATTTTAAGGGTCTTTTTTGCATTTAAATTAGTACTCGTTGTTGGCCCAGGCTTCCCCGTGGAAGGCGTTGGCCTTGGCATGAAGTCGTAGTTGTTTTCTTTTGAGTGGCCTTTCCTCACATGCACACATTCTCCGTCAGTGTAGGAGAATTTCTGTTAATGTCATTCTTAAAAACAGCTTTCGAAAGCCCTTTTCAGACCGGATTTATATTTATTACCAGAACGTCACCAAAAAGAAACCAAGACTAATATGCTGTGTATAATTATATACTGTACAGACACTACGAACATGCCAGAGAAGCAATACTTTTGGAGGTTTTAGGACCGTAATTGAGTTCATAGCACAGGTAAAGCCTACAGTATCTCCATGTTATGGTCATGTGACCTACTCATGTTCAAGCATTTTGCTTTTAATGTAGGACAAAACTTTTTATTCAAATGAGGTTTATGTGGTATCCATTTTTATATATTCCACTTGCGAAGAATCTTTTGTTTTTGTAATAAATGTTCCTTTAGTTTTCACCGCTGAAGAAGAATGTGATGTGAAATAGTGGTCATGTTAGTCTCGGTTATCACACAGTGAGAATCTCCAACCACAACAGTCCTGGCTTAACATCGCGACCTGTTTTCGAGCACCTCTGCCTTAGTGACCTTTCATCCTTCAAGCCTTTGTCAATGCTGGATTTGTCCTTATCGTTAAACCTTGAGTGCTTATGTTTAGTGCATTCTGTTGTATACAGCAATGAGATGAAGGCACTGATGTGACTAATACATGCACAGAGTTCCAGTCAGGGTGATGATGCACTCGAGCATCAAAAACCAAAAATAGCTTAGCTTATATCATAAGTTTAATATTAAAAACTCCCCATGATAACAGATCTGGTATCGTAAGAATTTAGCCATTTCACAATCTTCTTGGTGTTAGTGACTTTCAATTTTGATCTTATCTGCTTCATTTTTTTTTTCTTTTCAGCATTTATTTTTCTTCTGCTTATCCACTTTCTTGACTTTAACATCTGTGAAATTCTAAAGAAAACAGGCTTGCTCAGACTTCTTTGGGATTTAGTCAGGTGTTGATTTTATAGAGAGGGAATTTCTAGCACTTGACCTCTTATCTCACTCTGTTTAATGGTTTTGAGCAAGAGTGTTCTTTTTGTTCTTCTTCTTTTCAGTTTAACGCATGTGGTTGCATTGCCGTTTTACTCAGCAAGCCTCATTGAAACTGTCCAGGTCAGTGTCCTCCTTAAATCTAGATTTATTAAGTGACAAGCATGAACACATAATGCATGAGAGGTACCAATGTACTTAGAAGAAATAATTTAGGTTGCATCAACAAGGATGAGTTCGATTGTAATATATTTTTGGTGTTTGGGTTGCATCGAACACAAACACAAGGCTTACTTATGTGCAGGTTATTTCTTTGTATATGGTACTGGGTAAATTTGTATAGTTGAAAACTAACCACTACAGAGGGAAACAGATCATTTTTCAAATTTTTTAAATTGCAAAAAAAAAAATGCATCTGTATCTTCTAGACTGTTATGACCAAAAATGTCAATTTCATATTATTAACAATATCAACAATCACTTTTTATTTCCACTCGTGACCACAGCATTACCATAAACTTAGCAACTTTGAAGAAGCTCTAATCTCTGCTCACTTGTCCCAATCACAAGTGTGTGTGTGTGTGTATACACCCATCAAGCACTTTATTAGGAACACCTGTACCCCTACGCATTCATGCAATTATCTAATCAGCCAATCACGCGGCAGCAGTGAGCTGCATAAAGTTATGCATTTATGGGCCTGCAGCTTTAGGTAATGTTCACGTCAACTGTCAGAACCTGTTAAAAATGAGATCTCTGTGATTTTGACTGAGCATGATTGTTGGTGCCAGGCAGCTTGGTTTGACTATTTCAATAACTGTTGATCTCCTGCGATTTTCACACAAAACACTCTTTACAGTTTACTCAGAATGGTGTAATAAAGAAAAAACATCTAGTGAGCGTCGGTTCTGTTGACAACGGAAAATGGCCAGACGGGTTCGAGCTGATAGAACGGATACAGTAGCTCAGATAACTACTCTGTACAGTATTGGTGAGCAGAAAAGCATATGTCAATGCATAACACTTCGAACCCTAAGGCAGAGGGGCTACAACAGCAGAAGACCATGTCAGGTTCCAGTTCTGAACAGAAAGCTGATGCTGCACTGGGCACCAAAACTGGATCAAAGCATATCCTGGTCTGATGAATCTCGGTTTCTGCTGAGTGACACAGGGGGTCGGGTTAGAATTTGGGACCAGCAGCATAAGTCCATGGACACAGTCTGCCTTGGCTCAACAATCCAGGCTGGTGGGGGTGGTGTAATGGTGTGGGGAATGTTTTCTTGATATGGAAAGCAAAAGATATACAAAGCAAAAGTCGCCTCACAATGGTTTCATGAACATGACCATGAGTTTGGTGTTCCTTCTCAGTCTCTGGATCTAAATCCACTAGAACACCTTTGGGATGTGGTAAAATGGGAGATTTGCATGTAATCATATCGACATGGACCAGAAACTCAAAGAACGTTTCCAACATCTCGTGGAGTCCATGCCATGAAGAATTCAGGCTGTTTTGAGAGCAACAGTAACCCTGTATCAGTGCTCCTCATAAAGTGCTCAGTGATTGTATGTTATCTGTCATTACGATACATGTCAAAAGTTCCTATATGAACCTTATAAACCACACTTACTAGAGTGGAAACCATTATTGATTTTAAAACCATTTCCTCAAATTATTTTTTTTATTTTCAGAAACAAAAATTTCAGTTTCTGTTTGACATGCGTTCAAGAAATATTTATTTCTACCCATATTCAGAAGGCCCTTACGGAGGGCTCAATTAAAATGTTGATAATTGATGGATTGATGTTTTTTATACCGAAAATTGGCATAACGCCATCGCGTTTAATGACTGCATGAGAGAAATTTTTTTAACAAGCATTAACGTAAATATTTTCCCCTCCTGGAGTCTTCACAGTAAAATACGTGTTCTAATACTAACAACAGTAAAAGTCTAGCTTTTTTTGTCTTTTCATTATATATTCAAATTGGCACATGTGTAATTAGTAATTGTAAGAATATCATTGCACATTTGGCAAAGATTAAATATTATGTCTGTTGTTTAAAATAAAAAAATATATATATTACCACATGCACAATGAGTGTCTTGCATTAAAACTACAAAAGAACCCCTGCTGTTGTATTTTTTTGCCTCCCTATAGAGTGAGATCATTCGGGACAACCCAGGCATCCTGGACTGTGTCAAGGAGGGTGTGGGGCGTGCCCTGGGTCTGGGCGTGCCTCACAGTAAACGCCTCCTTCCCCTGTGGGCGCTGGTCTTTCCTACTGTCCTCCACGGCGTCCTGCATTACATCATAAGTTCCAGTATGCAGAAGCTGGTGCTGTACTTCCTGCGTCGCCGCAGCAGCACCAACACGTCACCCAAACGCACCGAATTGGGCGTGGAGACGGTCCAGAACATGCTGGACGCCTATTTCCCAGAGCTGATCGCTAGCTTCGTGGCCAACCTGTGTGCTGACGTGCTGCTTTTTCCTCTGGAGACGGTGCTGCACCGGCTGCACGTTCAAGGAACTCGCACCATCATCGATAACACTGATCTGGGCTTCGAGGTGCTTCCCATTAACTCTCAGTACGAGGGGATGAGGGACTGCATAAACGCAATACGGCGCGAGGAGGGTCCGCTGGGCTTCTACAAGGGCTTCGGGACCATCGTGATCCAGTACTCGCTACACGCAACAGTGCTGCAGATCACCAAGATGATTTATTCAACTCTGCTGCAGAATGCCTGAGGGGAAGATATAAAATACACCGTTCACGGGTCCTTTCGTCTCTTGTTATTTCGTCAGACTGAGTTATTATTTCAGGAAGCACTTGCATGAAACGTCATTATGTGTTGTAATGTTAGGCTGCTTTCACACTGTGCTTTTTATTCCTACAGGAAAAAGTCCTGGCTGCACCCCTTTGTGCTGATATCTAGAAATAAATGGCTCGGGTGATGTGAACACAGTACCCATAACAACACTGTTACCGCTTCTGGTTGTATAGGCTAATGCGATATGAAATCGTAAATCGTAAACCTCCTTACATTCTCTCACTAACCCTACGTTCACAAAGTAACAGGCGACCTCGTACGTGCTTATGACTCGGTAAAGCAACAAATGATTCCTCAGACCAGTCTTGTGGCGCACATGGTCTTCAATTCTCGACTCACAACTTGATGCACAAAAAGAAAGAATAGCCCTGGATTCTTCTCATCATGTTCAACACGTATGGAGCCATTATGAAGAAAAATACAGCTTGGTAGAGATCTTTGTTGCCTCTGGTGAGAGAGGAAAGGTACATATTTTGCTAATCTGTCCACACATAGCATGAATTCTAGCACATAGCGGAAATTAGAAGAGCGAAGTAGATTAGATTAGAAGCTACGTAGGTATTAATATTCTTATCAGAACGAAACAAGCGACAACAGACACCTACAGACAAAATACAAATGAAACTTCCAACATCACCAGCACTCTACGTCCTGATTGGTTTGGGTGTAGTATTTTGGGGGGGGGGGGGGGGTTGTTTTTTTCGACCACAATGACGGAAAAAAAACAGCAGTGCCTATTAATCTTTCTTTTCGATTCATGTCAAAACTGACCCTGAAGCACAGTTAGATGACTAAATGAACCACTTTTCCACCACGAAACTTTACGTTCTTGATGTAATTTGATTTATGGTAGATAGGGTTAAACATTTCAGTCATTTTCCAGGATGTTTCTAACAACAGACCTACAACCTTAGAGATTAGAGATTATGTTCAGATTATTTTGCTTTGAGGGTAAAAGTACTGAATGGTAAATGTTGCCACTAAGGGAGAGCCCCAAACATGCGATCGCCTGTTTCCATCAATACCATTTTTTCCATCAGACCATTAGTAAATTTGGTTGTCTGTCGTGATTCCTAATTAGAGCCTTTTAAAAAGCTGAGAAGTGTTATATATGAATAAGCCTTTTTCAGAGAGTGTATTGAACGGAACATAAGTGCTCTTGTAGGATTACGTATAAAACGGGCTGAAAATTGAGCGAAGAAAAAAAAAAGCCAAGTGTGAAAGCAGCCTTAAGATTGGGGATTTGCTGTCCAGTAAATGGCTAAATGTCATTTGTTCTACTGTGTGTGTGTGAGAGTGTGTGTGAGAGTGTGTGTGAGAGTGTGTGTGAGAGTGTGTGTGAGAGTGTGTGTGAGAGTGTGTGTGTGTCTTTCTACTCTGACTTTGTCCTCTTTTCCTTATAAAAACTTTGTTCTTGTTGAACCCAATTTATCTCACTGTCGTGTGCTTGCAGCGTTTTCTGGACAAACTCAGATCCTGGATTTCCATAAATGTGCTTTCTCTTTTTCTAACACAAAGTTTTGCATTGATTGAATTGGTGTAAAAATGATGTCAAGGAGCAGTGTCTAGAGATTTATTGTACATGAACAATATACAAATTGTAAAGTGTTAATCAGTCATTTGCACCCTGCTAAATGTTTGTAATGATATGTAAATTAGCGAAAACGTTTCCTTCTGCTTTCACGTCATCGCAGGGATGCAGTATAAAGCGCCATATCACGTTAGCACTGATTAGAGGTATTGTGTCAAATTTTGACAGCAAATGTAACGTTTTAGCTGCAGTTAAAATTAAAATAATATAATATTGGGTAATATGATTGAAAATAAATGTATGTAATCATTTTTGTGTAGAATTGTTTTCATTGAAAACGAGTAATGGAGAATTACACACTCTGTACACGTCGAGAGATCACCATGAATAAACGCAGATCATGTAGATACCTGTAAGGAACTTGAGGTAATGTTCACATCAAACATTAGAATGAGGGGAAAAAAATGTGCTTTCAGTGACTTTGTGGCAGACGGACTTGTTTAAGTGTCTCGTAAACTGCTGATCTTAAGGGATTTTCACACACAGCTCTAGAGTTTCTGCAGAATGGTCCGGAAAACACAGGCATTAACGGCTCTTCTGTGGTTGGAAACACCTTTTTGCGAGAGAGTTCAAAGGAGAATGACAAGACAGGTTTGGGCTGCTAGGAAGGCTCCGGTAACTCGGATAACCACTCCGTACAGCCACGCTGAGCTGAAAGGCATCTCAGAATGAAGAACATGTTTGTCGAATTTCCTGTTTCCCAGATTCCTGTTCTTGGCTGATCTGAGATGAACCTGATGTGATCGTCTGCTTGTACCCCAATTTTCGATGTTCCTGGGATGCTTTTCTGCTCATTACATTTGTAAAGCGTGGTTATTTGGGTTACTGTAGCCTTCATGCCAGCTAAAGCCAGTTTCCCCACCATGTTTATGTTTGATATGAACCTTACCTGTAGCTCATGGTCTATGTCTGGATGATTTCATGCATTGTGCTGTTGCACCATGGTTAAGTGAGCAGGGGTGTCTGCTAAAGTGGTCAGTGAGTGCATATTTCATTAATCATAATTCTGACAATTAAACCTATTGTTAGACACGAAGCCACAATTAGCAAATAAGCAGCAAGAGGTCGAATTAGACAAAATATTAATAGCAATCTTTTGAAAATGTGGAGCATTGTTATGTTAACATTAAAACACGGTATATTAACACTGATTACAAACAAATTAAATGTGTTGTGTATTTACTATTTGCATCCAAATCAGGCTGACCTGCACAGGTGCACAGAGTTAACTCTGAGAAAGCTCCTTTTTAACACTATGCTGGTGTTTATTTCGTGTTAATCTATGCATTGTTAAATATTAACACTACTTAACCCCAGAGCATGGTGTTATAACTCTGTAGGAGTTGAATCTCCAATACTTCTCATCTCTGTTACGCAGTTGATTCTTTTACTATTAAGCCATACTTTTGGTTAACACCGAAAAACCAACTCTGAGAATTTTTAACATTTAACATTTTAACATGTTAATAGTGTTTAGCACTATTTAACATGCACACTTCAAAGGAAGAAAAAAAAAGAAAGAAAATGTTTTTTTCTTCTTTTTTTTCTCTAGGGGAATTAGGGAATTCTTTAAGAAAGTGACATGAGGAACTCTACAACAGGAGAGCTTCACTTCAGATAAAGCTTTATGTGTATAGCCTTTAGAAACAGTGGTGGTTCTCAAATCGCGATCTCGAGGGATCTCAGAAGCATAATGTAATAATGTAATAAATGCATATTTGACTGGTCCCCTGAAGTGAATGGGTTTAAGTCAGACCTACAGCACTAATAAATAGACAGAATGTGATCGTGTAACATCCAAGAAATAAATCTCCTGACAGGGTCAGGGAAATTTATTTTCCAGTTAAAGTAGTTCCTGGCTGCATACAGTTGAACTCCTGCTTTAGAAAGATGGAGAGCCCTCGAGGAACCGGCTTTACAATGCTACACAAAGAACTTCAAGACTTTTTCTTTTTCTTTTTTTTAGGTCATATGTAACAAAGTAGTATGTAAAATTTTCTTCATGTGTTTTTCCTGTTTTTCCCTGCAATCAATGCACCAATGATTGAATATGATCTTTTATAATCAAATTTTAACTAAATAGAAATTAAGTTTAAACTGAAGCTTAATCAAAACTTAATAGCAAATTTTTAAGCTATAAAGACAGACATGAACTTTGTGTCGAAGTTATTAATAGTCCTCAATATATCATTTAGAATCTGACTTCTCTCTTGATGGAGTAACGGAATCCAAAACATTTCAAAAGAATAAGGAATGAAACACCAGGGACCTGCTGTTACAGGAAAATAAACAACAGTGCGTTGATGTGATGCAGCCTGTGCTTTAAAAAAAAGTTACTGTCACTATCCCAAACGTTCTATTCCTCAAACACCATAGCAATTTCTCAGCACTACCAGTTTTTATTAATTAAAAGACACTAGACTTTTTATCTGTTCATACTGCAGGTACTATCATGGAAAAAATGGACTGGAGTCTCCTTCCGTACGTTATGTAAATGTCTCCTAACAGAAAACTTCATCATATCATATATTTTCCCCAAGTCCTTGTGTTAGCTGTTACTGTAAAAGTGATCATGTGTTAGAACGAGTGAATATAGACTTTGCAGCCAGAACTGTTTTCAGAGTTCCTTCGTCGGCTAAAGAGAGCAAACCTCCCCCCGCATGTCCTCGCAACATTTTATAATGGTGCTATTGAGAGCATCCTGACCAGCAGCGTCTCAGTCTGGCATGGCAGCTGTAATGCCTCTGACCAGAAGTCCCTCCACGGAGTAGTAAGCACAGCAGAGAAAATGATCAGGACCCCCCTCCATCGATTCACCAGATATACCAATCTCGCTGCCTCAGCAAAGTGGTCAGGATTGTCAGGGACACATCACATCCAGCCTACAGACTGTTCAGTATGCTACAATCCGGCAAACGCTACCGCAATATGGCATGCAAGACGGCTCGACTGAGCAAGAGCTTCTTCCCACAGGCCATTAGACTTCTCAACTCGCTTTAATACATGCACTACATATTCTTAATCTGCATTCTCCTCTCCCTCTCACACACACACACACACACACACACAGTGTGAAAATATCCTTACACACACAAAAACACATCTCCATATTTAGTATACTCTGCTGCTAACTATATTTAAGTAATTTACACTTACATTTTGTGAAACAACACCACAAATGTAAGACACTGTGCAATATTTAACGCTGTGAAATATTTGACTTTTTTCTTTTTCTGTGCAATATTTGAAAAATTTCTCTTAGCAGTACTGTATTGTGTGTAGTCTGTAGTATGTGCTATGTTCTGTTCTGTATGTCATGTATGTCATGTCTAGTATGTCCTTAGGTCAAGTATGTCATGTATGTCATGTCTAGTATGTCCTTGTGTTTTTGCACATTGAGCCTGGAGAAACGCAATTTCGTTCTACTATGCAGTCTTGAATTGTATGGTCTGAATGACATTAAAGTTCACTTTGACTTGACTTTGACTTTGGTGTTTATTCAATTAAATTAACCAACACCATCTGACCAGTCAGAACTGAGTACTGAATAGCACTGTAGCGTTTTATATCATTTCATTTGATAACGCAGGAAACTTTATCTGTAAACACAGCGTGTTTTATGTATACAGTATATACAAAACAGTAACAGCATGGCATGAAACAGTTAAACCTACAGGTCAGGTCAAGATAAAATAGAAATAGATATGGTCATTTTTGTGACATTTTTGTTAAAGAATATGTTGAGGAGAGATTAGAGCAAATCTCTCTGATGTGGTGGAACCTATACTGACCTGTCCTTTTGATAATTTTATGAGTCACGTCTATATTTTACACCTCCAGTAAACAAATTTGAAGTCCATCTCTATTCGAATAATTCTGTGAATATGTTGTGAAACACTTATAGTCAAGTCAACTGCACAGAACATGTGGGGTTTTCAGGTTTTGACTCATCAAATATACTAAGTCTGTTATGTGTAAGCATGTCTGTAGTGCCACAAAAAAGGGAGAAAAAAAAACCCCAGCAAAGATAAGAAAAGTTGATTATCCGGAGCTCTTAATTCAAACTGGGTTCGGTATAAAAGAACCTCCAGCAGTCACCTCGACTCAAGATGAAGAGATGCTCAAGATGCAGAAGAGCAGGTTTGCTGGTAAGGGATGAACACTTGCTCAGAAAGTAAAGGTTTCTGTTTTGGTCTTTGGAGCTGAACTAACATTGTGTATGTGTTTTCTTTTGTTGACAGTGTTGTGCCTTATTTGTGTACTACTGGCCATAGAGTCAGTTGTGGGCCAACAGAAAAAGTGCTGTTACAAGGGTTTGCACAACGATGCACATTATTTAATCAAACCTCGTGTGGATGTGAGTTCTGAACAGTTTTCCAAAAAATTCTATTGCATTGTGCAAAACCACGTTATGAGATTATGTCATATCATATCATACTATCTACACTGCCAGTCAAACATTTTTGGTTCAACAAATACTAAATTATTCATATTGGAATCTGAGAATGGATGAAGAAGAAATCCTTAAAAAGAACTTTGATAGAACACTTGTTTACATTTTTCCTTAATTCACTGCCCAAACTGGAGAAACTGTAATAAAATGTAGAAAGTTTTGACTGGCAGTGTATGTACTATTATTAGTTTCCAAGTATACTAATAACCAATTGGTATTATTTATTTATTTTTTTAGAGTCTCACAATGACCTGTGCTAACATAACTGAAATGAGGGTAAGCCTCATTAGGTATTTTATTCTAATCATTTTTAATGTTTATATTAACGTTTATCATTTGGTTTTAACATTATACTGAAGTTTGAAAGTCTATAGGATTGTCTACTCAATTGTTTTTTCAATTTTTTTTGTTTGTTTAAGATTCCATTTTCAAGCCCTAAGTGCATTTTTAAATGGACGGAAATTAAGCATGTGAATCCTGAGAAATCTGTTGAAGTAGAACAATTACAACATATATCATGGGATCTAAAACAGATCATGGTAAGGCTTCATTCAATTCATTTTTTTGTGGTTTACTTGAGTAGGTGGTTTAATGACAAGCACTAAAGCAGTTTTAATGTCATTTCTTTTGTCATTGCAGCAGGAGAACCAGTGTATATCCAACAGACATAATTCGACTACCTGCAACTCAGAAAACTGTTTGCGCAAGTTCCTGAAATGTTGGTGTGGATTTATAGAATCGAATCCACTGGAAGATGTATTACAGGATTCCCATGATTGTCACCTCATTGATTGATGATATGATCTGTCTGGTTTTTACTGCAAATTATATGAACCAGTGTTTTACTCAGCCTGCTCTTGTGAACTTGGATGTAAAACCTGGTTCAGCTCATGAAGGGTTTGGTCATTAGCTGTTGGCTAAGTTGTTGTGTGTTAATGCAGTGAAAACACTAAACTGTGTAGGATTGTAGGTTACTGTGATTAGGGACTACTAATTAAAGCCTTTATTTATTCCTTATTTTATACTTTGTGATATAAAAATGAATTTTAACATATATAAATTGGCATCCTTTGATTAATAACCGCAAGATTTGTTTCTTTTGTTGTTAATTTTCTTTTTCTTTTTCTTTTTCTTTTTTTTTAAAGATTGTGATTTGTTATTTTACTTTAAAGAAATAAACTTACATATTTAATATGTACAATATGTCGTTCCCTCACCAAATACTTTAATAAAAAAAAAAGAAACAAACTTCAAATAACTTTTCAGAAATTATTTTTACAAAACTTTCTACTGATGCTATTCAGTAGGAACCGACTTTGTGGAATTAAAGCGCAACCCGGATTCTTTTTAGTGTAACTCACCATATCAACACCGTTCGTTTTAAGCGGAGAGAGCAGTGGAGCTGTGTGCTATTTTTTAAATATGTTTTAACTGGATGATTTGTAGATACTGAAAAGCCAGGGTTAGACGCAGACATACAAAATGTCAGTGTTGGGGAAAAAGGGAAGCGCGATATTCTCTGGATTTAGAGCACTCGGGCTTTACTCCAACCATCTTCCACACGTGCTCCGTTTCCACAAGAAACACCGGGAGTTTTACGTGGTGACAGCTGTTGGCCAGTGTTTCCACACCTACAATGTAAGTCAACGAAGCTACTACAACAACAACAACAACAACAAAAGAAAAAAAATCAATAATCAGTGCTGAAATATTGCTTGTATTTAAATGATAAAATCTAAAATGTCTAAACTATTTAACCCTACAGTGGGGCTTCTGACATGCTTTAACCCGTTCGTTTCAACCCGAACATTTTACTGTATTAAGAAGTATATAACATCTATGTATTTGATTGATCTGCACATAACATCTACTTGTTTTAAATTTAACTTCAGTGTACGCTTCTGTTTTGCTCACGTGATGTGTTCCACGCGGAATAGTTAAAGCAGTGCACGATGCGCGCGCACTCGGTTGTGGCTAAACGCACATCGAAATGAACTAGCTGGTAATGACCTGTTTTAGTGCTAATTTTGGTAATAGTTTATATATAAATCACTTGTATGCCGACCATTTGGGAGCTGTTTTTGAATTTGGCATTATTACTGACAAAGTATTTTTTTTTTTTTTTAATGTCAGTCAACTCTTTCAGATAATCCTGTAGCCATAAACATGAAGGAGACTCAAATACTTAAATAAAGGAAATGTTTAATGTGGAACGTTAGATAAGATAGTCAGCATCATTTCACCATGATGCAGATTTCTTGCTGTGGAGATTCCCCTGGACCTTTACTGTAAAGGTCAGCAATATGGCACTTTATGGAAAATAGTCCCAGTACTACGCTCATGTCTTGCCTATCCCAGGTTATATTGAGCACCCAGAGGAAACCCATTCGAATCCAGAACCTTCTTGCTGTGAGACGACAGTGCTAACCTAGTAAACATCCTTTCTTACAAATCCAACAGTGGGAAAAGCTTAAACATTAGCAAAGGTGCTGTTTTGGAGCCTTAAAGGAGTTGAAGAGACATTACACAGTGTCTGTCTTGAGTCATCAGATTTAACATAACATCTTTTTATGTGCATTTTTCCTAGCCCAGGGGTCCATCTCGGGGACCATTAAGCATAGCCAGCAGTCAAGGATTTTTTCAGCGGGTATTATTATGTTCTTATAGTTATTAGCCAGTTTGATTGATCGGTCACTTGAATTGATTGAGTTTAAGAAAGTGACTGTAGACCAAAGTGTCCGGTTAGTGTCAGATCTATCATAAACATGCTCTAAACAGTTGTGTGCTTTTTATGTGCATGTCAGGTTTAAGGTTTAGATTTTGGAATTAACTTCAAGATTTAATCCTTGAGGTTAAAGTTAAGATTAGGCTTAAGACCACGGCTAAGATTTAGTTTATTGTCTCCTCTTGATTTGAGCTACGATAGCATTTGTCGACATGGTAGCATAAGGGCCCGTGTCCACAATTTTCAGGGCGCTGACTGAAAGCGATTTTTGTTGCTAGATTACAAAAACATCATCTTGCATTTCCGCAGTCCTTCATTATGAATGTCGAGTCGCTATCTACTTTACTCAGGTTAGGCAAAAAGATGGAATGAAATAGCATTGATTTCAAATATTGATCATGGTAACCCTTCAGTGTTGGATCATAAATAACTGGGTTGTCAGTTACTGCCAGTTTCTCCTCAGTGTTGTTTTAAGTCTCACCCCTTCTTGATTTTGATTGGTCGGTGAGAGAGGAGTGACCTTGACGAGCTCGGCAGTGTTCCAAACGTTGAACTATTTTCAACGGAGTGTGCCCTGAGCGAAGCTGAAAGAGGGCGTTATTGAGCTGAGGACTCTGAGCGCTGTCTACGCTGAACTTCATAGGATGTGCATAGAAAACCGACTCAGTCAGCACAAAATACACATTTGGCGGACACGGGCTTTTATTATGAGAAGTTAAAGATATTATCGGTTCATTATGAAACTGGCGAGATCAATTATCTTTCTCCCAGTCACTTCATAACCGTTCGGCTTGTAAGATGACTTGGTTTCTTCAGTTAATATGTTGAACATGCTATCAGCTCTGGGACATTACTGTAATTACGCCAGCCAGCAAACATTACGACCAATGGAGTGGAGAAGTGTTAAATCTTTTATTAAAAATGGAAAGAATATGGCACTCTGCCTAGTAGAGGTCGCCCACCAAAGTAAGCGGGTAAAGAGGGGAAAAAAACGTTTATGGTTTTTTATATAAATAGATTTTAGATAATAATAGATATTATTATACTAGTAATAGATATTAAATAGATTTTCCTCACTCATGTACTAAGGGTTTATGTATAATTATGATATATAAAATTCCAATGAACTCCCTTTCAGTTCCAGGTCATAGAATAACAAAACAAGCTCACGAGTTCAAGGGGGTTAATAATTTTGCAAGGCACTATCAAGCCTTGTAATTATATTTTTGATGCTCATGTAAATGTTTCAAGTAAGTGAAAATCTGGCACATTTTGGCATGTCCTTTCAGTTCAGATTCCTTGAATTGTTTCCCAAGTAAACTCACTCGAATGCAGAGATGAAATCTAGCGAGTTTTTTTTTTCTGGTAATGTCCGGAATCGGAGTTCTGCATTACGAATCTGATCCTGTTCTTATCACTTTCCGCAGGTGAAGAAACTTGGAATTGTCGCCGTCAGTAAGTAATGCACAAACATTTTAGTACCAATACTACATTAAGTCGTTTTATACTTTTTATTAGTCTGTATTGCAATAAAAACCATCCGATTTGTCGTCCAGGTAATGCCCTTCCTGAAGACATCTCCTATCTCGCCGCTGACCGAATGCTCGTGTACGCTGCACATGGCAAAATCATTTCAGCTTTTGCAAAGAACACCGAGGTAAAACCCAGCCACTTTAATAGGAACACCTGTAGTGTACTCATGAAGTGCCTGAAATGATGCAGATGCAGGACAAGTTAGTGTTCACATGAACCATCAGAAAAAGTGAGCTCAATGACTTGCACACACAGCGGTCTCTAAAGTAAAGAGCGCAATAAACAAAAACCATACATTGAGTGGCAGTTCCGTAGGCAGAAACGCCTTGCCGATGAGAAAAATCAGGAGAATTCCAGACAGACTTGAGTCGACAGTAAGTCAAACAAGCGCTCCTTACGACCGTGGTGAGCAGAAAAGCATCTCGGAACACTGTACCTTGAGGTAGATGGGCTACTTGAGCAGAAGACCATGTCAGGTTCCACTCCTGTTTGCAAAGAACTGAAACTGGAGAGTTAAAACATTAGTCTTTTTCTATTCAGATAGATGTCCGATATCAGTCTTATCATTTTAGTTATTTTTAATCCTAAGTAAGAAGTAAAACCTTTACTCTGATATGAAGATTTCTTATGGATTCCTCTTTTAAAAAGTAGTCTTTTAAAAAATGTGTGCGCATAGTTGTATCATAACCTTTGTTTCTAGATTTCCTAGTCGTCGTCGTCACGCTGCACTTCACAACCCCAGCGCCAATCTACTTAACTGTGTTTCAGGTTGTTCACACTTACGAAGGTCACCAAGCTGATGTCCACCTTCTGCTTCCGTTTGGAGACCATTTAATATCCGTGGACAAGGACAACGCCGTCATTATCTGGGATGTGGAGTCAGAAGGTCTTTTAAGATTTCTTCTCGATTATGTTCAATTTGAAAGTCCCAGTAATTCCATTGACTCATAAATGTAACTGTGCTGATTTTTGTTTAATCCCTCAACTACGTTTTTTTTTTTTTCCTTCCTTCTACAACTACATTTTCAGATGTATACCTGCAGATTTCATTTGACAAATCCACTTTTGAAGTTCGGGCTGTTATGCACCCGAGCACCTACCTGAATAAAATCCTGTTTGGAAGCAGTCAGGGGAGTCTTCAGTTATGGAACGTCAAATCAAAGTAAGACGGGTTTTTTTTTTAAATATGAAAGCAAACACCTCATTTAACCCTTTTCTACTTTCAGCCTATTGTTCATATTGATGCATATTCTGTATAGAAGTTGCTAGGTAAGAAATTAAACACGATGGGGCATGCTGTTGTAGGAAAGTAATCGGATTTCACATATATATTTATCACAGCACAAAAGTCACACTTTTTTAATTATTATTTATAGCTATTGATGATGTGGAATGTCCCTGGAAAGAGTTCCTGCTATATATATATATATTATTTACATTATAGCATCTATAAAGAGTCGTTCCTTCACCAGCCTTTATTTTTCTTTCTCTTGAAGCTAATGAAATAAAAACAACTGAACGCTGAAACTGAAAACTCCTTCCAAAAAACATCTCCATATTAACAATTTCTTAATGTGTGTTAGTTGTTAGAATAAACTTTATATAGCATATTAACGTTAGCAAGCGCATTAATATAAACCATGTAGCTGGCATTACTGTCAAAGCTGCTGTTACAGAAAACTAATCAACGGTCTGACCAATCAGATTCAAGAATTGGTATGAAGCTGTAATATAGTCTATTGAGTAACTGCAGGTTCTAGGTGTTTAGGGGATTAAAAGAAACAATGTAGATGATATTGATTGTATTCAGAGTGTATTATTATTCTATAATGATCAACACAACTGTAACTTTTCTCTCAGCAAACTTTTGTTCATGTTTCCTGGCTGGGGGTCGGCGGTGACCGTTCTTCAGCAGGTCAGAATCGTTTCTCTGATTGAAAGTGGCTTCATTTTGACCTTTTTATTGATGAGTGTTAAATCCAGTTTTCCTTTATTACTAGACTCCAGCAGTGGATGTGGTTGGTGTGGGCTTGGCTTCGGGACAGGTCGTCATCCACAACATCAAATTTAACGAAACTCTGATGAAGTTTCAGCAAGATTGGGGTCCAATCACCGCCTTATCCTTTCGAACAGGTCATTTTACCATTGCATTCTTTCATGAGTAAGGAAACTAATCAAGCACTTCACAATGAATCACAGTTTGTTCTAACAGCATGTACAGACGTTTTTCATTCCTCTTACACTACAGCAATTTGCCAACATTTACAATTTTTTTCGATTAAAGAGCAACGCTCCGTACGGTTTTTTTTTTATACAGGAGATGCATTTAATGTTGAACGCCAGCGAAACAAGTTACTTCCTGTTCTCACTTACATTATAGCAGCTATACCACCAGCCTCTCTCTTTTTTATAAGGACCTGGAAGACTTTCTCTTATCAGGAAAGTTACAGCATCACGTCTGGCTGTTGTAAAGCACGGACACTGGAGACTCCTTCCTTAAATATACATCTCCTTACAGAAAACATCGCATCAAGGATTATACACTTTTTAAAATACGTTTCCGTGGAGCACCTGCCATAGAGGTCCACGTGAATTAGCTGTTGCTGTAGAAACGAGAACTTATTTGAATCAGAATTCAGGACACTTTGGTATATTTTTAATATGGTGTATCAATAATATTACACATTTATTTCATCCATGTAGATGGGCATTCAGTGATGGCTGCTGGGAGCCCCGTCGGACACATAGGATTATGGGATTTGGAAGAGAAGAAGCTGATCGGTCAGATGAGAGACACGCACACCACGGCGATAGCCGGCCTCTCCTTCCTGCACGGTGAACCCCTGCTCCTCACTAACGGAGCTGATAACGCCATCCGGGTTTGTCTTTATCACTTGTTTTTATCTCGGTGTAGTCTGCTCTTTCCTGATGACCTGATGGTCCCCGATATTGCTGCTGTTCTGTAGGTTTGGATTTTTGACGTGGCGGGAGGTGAAGGACGTCTGCTGAGATTTCGGATGGGTCACGGTGCCCCGCCCACCAAGATCAAACACTACGACCAGAGCGGACAACACATCCTCAGCGCCAGTATGGCCGCTTATTTTTTTATTTGCTCTCTTAAAGGGTAGAAACAAAAACAAATCTAATTTTATTACATTCCTAATCTAGATCGGTTTGTCTTTCCAGGCCAAGATGGCTCACTGCAGTCTTTTTCAACAGTTCATGAAAGGTTCAACAAGAGTCTGGGACATGGTAAGACTTCGTGAACGATTGGACAGGGAAAAAAAGCCTCAGCCATGAACCATCTTTTAATCCTAAGGAATTTTAGTTAAATGTGTTTATTAAGCTCAGGACCCGCTAAGAGCTCCTGGGAGTTGAAGGGACATTCTAGAATTTAATATATTATTTGTCATGGTATGTACAGTTGTGCTCGAACGTTTGTGAACCCTTTAGCATTTTCTATATCTCTGCATAAATATGACCTAAAACATCATCAGATTTTCACACAAGTCCTAAAAGTAGATAAAGAGAACCCAGTCAAACAAATGAGACGAAAATATTATACGTGATCATTTATTTATTGAGGAAAATGATCGAATGTTACATATCTGTGAGTGGCAAAAGTATGTGAACCTCTAGGATTAGCAGTAAGTTGGAAGGTGAAATTAGAGTCAGGTGTTTTCAAGCAATGGGATGACAATCAGGTGTGAGTGGGCAGCCTGTTTTATTTAAAGAACATTGATCTATCAAAGTCTGCTCTTCACAACACATGTTTGTGGAAATATGTTTTAGGTCACATTTAAGCGGAAATATAGAAAATTCTAAAGGGTTCACAAACTTTCAAGCACAACTGTAGTACTCTATTGTAACGGGACTGTATCGCTCACTTTCTGCATTTTAGCAGGATTCCCAACTCCATGTCGTTTTTACCTGAAAACTACAATACCCAGTAATTCAGCCGTCGGGAATCCCTACTATGATCGACCAATCAGAATCTCTGAGTGAGGCACGTGAATCTGACGGCTCTGTCTTGTCTGACGTGCCATTTCCTGTAAGCAAAACCCAGCGACCTTGTAAAACTGTTGTGATATCTTGGAATAATGTTCAGCTTACAAAAGAGTTGATGGCGCCTGTTTGGGCAGCACCTCGGCTTTCAGCGTAACAGCATCCCTGATGTTGTGATCATATAACATTACGTCTTGAACGGGCCCTTAAACAGCAAAGTTGTAAGCATGAACTTGCCTGCATTCATTTCGCTCTAATATAAATGCTGTGTTTCTACGAGATGTGTATATACAGTATGTCCGGTCAGAGCAGGCTAGAGCACAGCTTGGCATTATTTAGCATCTGACCAGACACCAAGCCATGACGATGGCCATCTTCTAGATTTCCCCTATTTGAAGGTGTTTGTGTAGCTATATAGCGTTCCCTATCTGTTCGTGCTAAAAGTGTCCCTTTAAGCAGTTAAATGCTTAATATATTCGTATATTCATGGGTACATTAATTATGGGTCGTTGTGGAATGTCCGCAAAGCAAGTTGGTTCCTGTTCTGCCTCATAAACGGCCTCACCAGCTTCTGGTTTTTTCTCTTTCTCATGAAACGGCTCATGTTTTCACTGAGAAGCTGAAACGCGCAAACTGCCCTGTCCTGATGACTTTCCCGTGGCAGAAAACTTCACCATGTCAACGATTATATGTCAACGACAGCCAGTTTTTCATCCATTTGTTATTATTAAAGGTGTAGTTAAGCGTCTGTGTATGTTGTTACTATCGAAATGGTATTGTATTATTCCTAGCGTTTTACTCTAAACCTGTGATTTAATATCAGAGCTGCCGAATAGAAAATTAATCAACACCTGTCCAATCCGATTTCAGAATTAAGCGGCGCCGTGGTGTAAAACAGATTCATCCGACACAAGTTTTGGAAAGAGTTTTTTCCTGTAGATTCACAGTTTGATTTACAAACACTGGTCGATCGAGGAATTCATGAAAGCATTCAACAAAATGACGTTTCGATCAAAGGACAGAAGTGGTTTTGTTTTGAGTAATTGGTGTTTCCATTGTTTTGGTTTTTTTTGTTTGTTTGAAGAAATATTGGTCTGTAGTAATCTCACGTATGCTGCAGATGCGATGCATAGAAATGAGTGTGAATAAGCCCTGGAAATTTGCACCATTTACTGCATTTTAATTGGGTTTTTTTTTTTATGCAGGGTCTTTTACCAAGAAGAAAGCCAAAAAGAAGGGGGTGATATATGACACAGCAAAACTTCCACCCATCACCACTTTTGCATCAGGTGTGCATTTCGTTTTGTTTTTTTTAAACTCTGATCACGTACGTTTTTCCTCATATCACATACATAATAAGCATAAGCGCAATTTTTGTCACACTCCCTTTACGTGAAAGAGAAGGAAGAGAGAAGACGCTCACTTAATCGTCAACAATCTAACCACATTACCGTGTTACTGTAAATGCTTGATTCTTATCTTGCAAGTTATTATAAAGCACATTCATAAAGCTTTGCGGAGTTTTACGACGTCTTTAGGGAAGTGCGCTAACTGTAACTTCATTCAGTCTCTGTTAGTTTGCAATATTTACCATTAGCTAGAATTTGACTTGCTGCCTAGTGAGTTATGTTAGCTATTGGAATCGATGCTAGTCTAACCTGGCATTAGCAAAGAATACGGGCTAACTTAGTTAATATAGCCAATTAAAGTTAGCAAATCAGTAACATTTACCTCAACGTGTTTCTTTTCAACTTGGATGGAGTTGAAGCCTCTTGTGTTTTAAAGATGTCTCCTCATTTTATGTAAGTCTTTGTATACACTCCAGCATATCGAAACATTTTCATCGAGGTAGGGAGAGAGGTTTTCATCCTTCCACGTTGCAGTGTGGCAGCTTAATCAAATTCAGACATGCATAGATAGCTACAGCAATAACTACGTTTTCATGTTAATGAATTGCCCCCCCCAGTTCTACTGCTGTGTAGTAAACAGTCATGGATGAGATGCTGGATGTGAGATTTGTGGTTTGCTTTTTGAAGGTCGAAATAAAAATCTACGAAGTAAAAGGTTTTTATTTGTTTGGAAATGTAATTAAGTGCAAATGCAAGTATTCAGTAATACTTAAGTAACGTATGAATATGCCTTAAGTATAGTAATGAAGTACAGTTACTCAATTGATGTGCTGTCCATGTACTCAAACAAATCGGTTTCGCATTTGTAACACTCTAAGTACTAAATATATCTGCTAGAAGCATGTATGTTAGTCAGATGAATAGCATAAGCCTTTTTTGTATTTCTTATCTTAGCAGCATTGCTTAGATGAAAAAATGCTATGCTGAAAATATCTGCATGCGCTTCAAATGAAAGACTGGAGTCAATAATCACAACAAGGTTTTTCACTACTGCACATGATGAGAAGTGAAAGACAACCCAGAATTACTATGTAATCACAAAAGCTGCTTGTGGTCCTGGTTAGAAGTATTTCTGTCTTGTCAGAATTCAGTAGGAGTAAGTTACTCAGCATCCAGCGTCCATTGCTCTTTTCACATTCCTCAGCTTTGGTAAGCTGGTGTCTGTGATCTGGCTTTGCTGAAATATATAGCTGTGTGTTATTAGCATAGCAGTGCGATCTAATACCACGTGTACCCAGAGGTAGCATATATAGCGAAAAGAACATTGGGCCTAAAGTAGAACCTTGTGGAACACCAAACTTTGCTTTAGTATGCGTAGAGGTTACCATTTACATCTGCATACGGATAACAATCAGTCAATAAGACCTGAGCCAGGAGAGAGCTGTTCCCGTAACACTAACATTTTCAAGTCTGTCTAGAAGAATATTATGATCAATCATATCAAAAGCTGAATTTATTGCCAGTCAACGCAATGGTCATTTACCACTTATAAGTTATCTTATAACCTGCAAGAAAAGAAAATGAATATTTTAAAATGGCAACGGTCTTCTTTAGTCAACCCATGAGAATATTTTTTCTTTAATATAAAAAACTAATAAATAACATACCTACATAATATGACTCTGAAACTATATGTTTCTAAATGACTTTCATAAATCCTGCTGCCAATGCTTTTATACTTATGGATGTGTTGGTACCTTTATTTTAAATACTAAACGTAGTATTTAGTTATGTCCAAGATATTGTATTACATATTGGTTCTGTGTGTATAGAAACAGCACGTCAGAGTGACTGGGACGGCATCGTGGCTTGCCACCAGGGTTTTGTCCTGACCACAACTTGGAATTATCGGAAAGGCTCTATGGGGGTTCACAGGCTGGAACCGGAGCATTTCAACAAGAACCGTGCCCTCAATGTTCATGCCACGGTCTGTGTTTGGGCACATGGGGTTCATTATTTAATGTAATGTACGTCTTGGTTCCTTAGTTTCAATCACTTGCCTCTGCAGGCTGTAGATGTCACTTCTTGTGGGAACTTCGCTGTGATTGCGCTGTCTTCGGGACACATAGACGTCTATAACATGCAGTCGGGACTCCACAGAGGACAGTATGGACAAGACCGAGGTCAGCTCATGTGACATCACTTCCTGCTCCACTGAATTACCCTTACTCCTCTAGACTACTTGTGTCATGTTTGATGTATTTGCAGCGCATTCAGGGCCTGTTAGAGGCGTCTCAGTCGACGCACTAAACCAGCTGATGGTCAGCACCGGAGCCAATTGTCTGCTGAAGGTGTGGAAGTTCAAATCGAAGGAACTGTTAAATACACACAGCCTGCAGGCAGCACCTGCTTCCATACTCTTACACAGAGACAGGTGAGAGACTGTCCTAAGACTGTCGAGGTAGATGTCTGAATTTAAATAGAAGTATGTTATTTTAACCTTCTGCTGAATATACTGATCATTTTTAAGTTCTAGATGGACATATCTTTCATTTGTCCAAAAAAACAGGATACAAAAGGTCATTCTATATCGCCCACCTGTTTCTCTAATGTATCAATTGCAATTTTCTTCAGCGGGATGCTGGCTGTTGCTCTCGACGACTTCACGATTAGTATCTTCGACATGGAGATGAAGCGGATGGTTCGTCACTTCTCTGGCCAGCGTGGGCAGATTAACGATATGGTGAGGGTTTTTTTCTCTTTTAAAAGGTCGTGGCATTTCTGCACTCATTGAAGTTGTACATGTGTTTTTGTACTAATCATAATAATTTTCCAAGGCCCCCCCCCCCCCCCCCAAATGTTTTTCCTTCCTTTTTCGTCGCCTGTACAGACTTTCAGCCCAGATGGACGATGGTTGATAACAGCCTCCATGGACTGTACCATCAGGACCTGGGACCTTCCCTCTGGCAGGTAAGACTTTCTCAGCAGCATTTTCTCAGGCTATGTCCTGGCAGACTGTGACGTCGTCTCCATAGCGCGCTCCTCCGAAGGAGGGGAAGACCAGGCTTTTACTTGGTTTCACTTACTGAATGATTTACCTTGCCTGATTTTGCATGATGACCTTTTTGTCAAGTCATCCAGCTCACTTCTTAATGAACAGAGCCTAGTGAAATCGTTTCTAGAGATATCGTTTATCTTGTTTAGCTTCAAATAATGATGCTTTAACAATGATGATAATCTTTGTGCAGTGTGGCCTTGTGGTTTTTGCATTTCCCCCTTGCTTTCTCTTTCTCACTCTCACTCTCTCTGTCACGGATGCAGTTTGGTGGACTGTTTCCTGGTAGATACGGCAGCTGTTAGTGTCACCTTCTCTCCTACGGGGAACGTCCTCGCCTCTGCTCATGTGGACAGTCTGGGTATTTACCTGTGGTAAGTAATCTTAGTTTGGATCTTCACTGAGTATTTCATAAGGATCCAAGTTCTTCTTGTTCTGCTGCTGCTGCTTCTTCTGCTTCTGTTTCTTCTTCTGCTGCTGCTGCTGCTTCTTCTTCAAATATTTCATCTTTTCTCTATTTATCTTCTCGTCATATGGGTGTTAAATTCACATGATTCATCTCTGTGACATGGAAAACTTTGCAACTGAATTTTCTTGTTTTTTTTCTGTAACTCTTTGAAAATCCCCTTTTTCTAACCAATTCAAAGTTGTTGTTTTTCCCAGTGATTATCACAATTTTGATTTTAACATTGCTGGTACATCCGTGACACAAAATATTCCTAAATTCTGACACAGTATGACAGCAACATGCGATGCAGTCTGTGTGGGCTGGGTTTGTTGACTCAACATGACATAACTTGTGTCAAGGTTTGTCTAATTATGACTAAATAAAAAATCTGTGTACATAATTTAACTCCGATGCTTTGAATCAGACTCTAATAATAGAATATATATACACACAAATATTGTTATAGTTAGTTATTTATTTTACTAATTGTGCATTATTGAGTTTGTACAAGAACATTTTACATTTCTAGACAATCCCCAAAAGATAATTTGTATTTGAAAAATGTCAGTAAAGAAAGCAATACATAACATAAGAGACCACTTTTCAAAGAAGAACATAATGAAAACACCTGGGTTTTGCTGCAAAAAAAATAACAAGTGTGACAGAAGTCTCCAGAAGAACTGTGGCAGACACTTACCAGTTCATTTCCTTAAAAAAACTGCACAAATTCTACCTGGGACTACTATTTAAGAAAAAAGCAGAGTAGTCATACAAAATATAGGCTTAGTTTAGTTTAGTACTGTTTACTACACATTGTAGAATTTTTTTTGCAAGTAGAACAAATCTTTACAGCATTTCTTTTCATGTTCCTAAGAAATGGTACTGGCAGAGTACTGTATATATGTGTAATATACCCTGCTAAACTCAAATTGACACTCTTTACAACCGTGGTAAGCAGAAAAGCATCTTGGAACATGCAACAGAAGAAAAGGATAAACTGTGAAATACATCACTGAAGCAAATACTATCTCCATGTTTCCTACTTGACCGAGACTACTGTTAATGACAAGCTAGCTAGATAACATACTTGTGTATTGATGCACTTCCAGCCAATTTAATTCTACACTTACTCATATTCATAACATGACCAAAGTGGCTGCTGCTGTTGTTGCTGTTAAATAGTAAGCTTAACAAGCTATAAAAGTAAACATCTAAGGGCCCAGTATAGATACCTGAGGATCACCTTAAGCCTATGTTAAAAACAAGGGTTGTAATGTTGTTCAGCTTTTCTTTAAATGATCTTAAACCTCAGCAAAATTGTGTTCCAGGTCCAACAACACATTGTGTAGTTTGGTATCATTGCGCCCTCTACCTGCAGACTATGAACCCACGGTGGTCATGCTGCCCGGCACCTGCCCAAGCAAAGGTGAGTGTTCACTGGATCTGTACATGTCAGAGAAAATTCCACATTGTTACACATGCTGAGATCAAACTTGTGGCTTGCATGAACAGATGACGAAGAGGAGGTCTCGGAACTTGAGAGCTCAGAAATGGATGAGTACGTGTCCCCTGCGCAGCTGGATGAACAGCTGGTCACACTCTCGTTGCTGCCGGATTCACGCTGGAAGAATCTTCTCCATCTGGACATTATAAAGGTGCGTGTACTGTAAAGTTCTTCTCTTGATTATATTGATTATTTTTTTGTCACAATTAACATACAATTTTGTTGTCATAGAAAAGAAACAAGCCAAAAGAACCCCCTAAAGTGCCCAAAGCAGCCCCGTTTTTCATCCCCACTGTTCCTGGACTCGTACCTCAGTTCGCCCTCCCTGATATGTCGTCGGAAGAACAGGTGATCACACAACTACCAGACTCTTACAATGCTCAGATCCTTACTTTCCTTACCACTAACCTTTGAGAAAGGTGTTAGCCAGTTATTAGTCTGTTGAGCTGAATTATCGAATCGAATTGTTTAAAGCTGTTGATTCTGAAGCAGCACTGAACAGAGGTTAAGTATATCTTTATCCAGAATCGATGACTTCCCCCTTATAACTGACTAGAAATGGATAAGATATATGACCTGTTGTTCTTTAATTAAAGAAGTGTTACTGTTGGCAAATTATTCTGGTGTAATAAGAATAAAACACTTTGGAACGTGCTGTTATGGAAAGGAATCAACTTCCCAACACTTTCCGCTGTTGATTATTTTCACATAACAGCATGCCCCACGTGTATTATTCCTTACTTATCACATGCACACTAATCTTCTTTCTTTTTCACAGTCTAAGGTGTTCAACATTGGAGTTCTGGCCCAGAAGTCTAATTTCTACCTCCAGCTTGAAGAAGCTTTAGACAGCAATCTCTGTAATGCCAATAACTTTCGTTATGATTGTTGTGTGATGTACTGCACATGTTACTTACTAAAATATGTTTCCAAAGTCTTGCCATATCTTGCTCAAGGCATTTTTATTTATTTATTTATTTTTATCCTATTTTGCCTGTTTCAGACGAGGCAGCGGCGAGGCACCTGAAGGAATTGGGCCCTTCTGCAATTGACACGGAGCTGCGAGGCTTGGCACCGGATATGGGCGGAAATGTTGGTGCCATGCAGAGTTTCCTCAGGATGATCAGTAGTATGCTGAGGCTGAAGCAGGACTTCGACTTGGCGCAGGCCTATCTAGCCCTCTTCCTAAAGGTGTGATTTTATATATATATATATATATATATATATATATATATATATATATATAAAAAAATTTCTTCTTCTTAAAGCTATTACACTGTCTCAGAAAGCATGCATGGCGTCCGTTATCCAATTTTTTTCCTAGCAAACCTCTTTAAATCCCCCGACTATGTAATAAGACCTGCTACTAGCAATATACTGATCCATTTTTATACAGGACCAATATCAGGTACAGAGGAGATTTTAGACTTGGCCAGCAGATGGCAGCAGAGTTTAATTAAGCATAATGATACTTCTACTATGATATTAACTACTACTACTGTTTGCTTCTATATATTCGACAATTGTGTTATTTATAGCTAAATAATCAACCCATTTAAATTACAAAAGGTTCATTTCTTTCCATAAAAATGTTGACCAACTGTTGTCCACATTTCATCTGATATCTTTTGTACACTTTTCTGGCCACAAGCTTCAGAATCTTGAAGGTTGCAGTCTAACTGACTCTCCACCAAAATTAATTTCCTGAACAGTCTTTAGAAATATATTAATACAATCCTCTCTTGTGGTGACATATACCAGGCTTTCCTATATTTCCTTTCAGCTTCACCTGCGGTTAATTGCAGAGCAGCCTGTCCTCATGCAGGAAATAGAGAAAGTGCTCGAACTGTTGGAGGGGACCTGGACCACCATACAGACGCTCCTCAACCAGAACATGTGTCTCCTGTCGTACATCAAGAGTGCGCTGCTGTAGAGACTTGCTTCCTCCACCGCCTTCAAATAGATTCTTTTTTTTTTTACTTTTAAAAGTGCTAATAATGGAATTATCTGTGCAATTGTTGTTGTATTACATTTGCCTTGTATGGCTACAACTGCTAAAATACATTGTATAAAAAAGCATTGGTGGTTTGAAGTTGTTTTATAAAGAATTGTGGGGTGAAACTGAAGTAGAGAGAATATATTGGCACATGCTTATTTAGCAATCTAGTCAACTACAACAAAATGGAATAGTCAGAATAGCTAATGCTACCTCTCCACTTGTAGCCTTCTGACTTTCATAACTTCACTAGCAACCTAGTTAATATTAGGGTATAAGATTTCCATGGATACTAGATTGCTAACAAACATACAGTACCTGTATTGTGTAATATAGTAGCTAGTGATACTAACTATACTAATGCTAACATCAGGCTAATTTGTGTAAGCCAGTGGCCAAAAATAGCAACTGCTTGCAAGCTAGTTAAGATGATATACTATATATACACCAGTACACAATGACGCTAGCAAGCTAATGAACATTAGTTTAAGCGGAATTATATAAACCAATAGCCAATTATGCTAACTAATGTTAGGCTAACATGCTGTATAATAGGCAACGAAGTCTGCAAGCTAACATTAGGCTAATTTCTGTTGTGTAAATGTGCAGAAAATGGCACTAGCAAGCTAACAATTGTGTAAACCTGTTTCCAAAGTCGCTAGCAAATTAGCTAACATGATGAACCAATATTGTGTGGTGTAAACCAGTAGCCATTTTCATTAGTGAGCTAACTATTTACTTGTGCAAACCAGGTGTCAAGCTTACTAGCAGGCTAACTAAAATAGCATAGCTATTATTTTGTAAATAACTAGCAAAGGCTACCAGAAAGCTAGCTAAAATTTGGCAAATTATTGTATTGTATGACTAAAAACCAGTATAGTTCTGTTAACAAATGTTGGCCCTCACACTCCCAGACCAATCTACAGAGTGTGAATAACTGGGAATAATTAAAAATGGGTGCAAATTGCTTATTGTCTTTCTATTTTTACTTGTGTTCAAAGAGCTTCTGGCTAATGAGAAATCAGATTGCCATCTAAATTAACAAATTTTTAATAGTACATTAATAATGATATAATAATGACAATATAATAGTGACATAATGATTGAAAAGCTTGTATGAACATTTTTTTCTCTACAAGCTAAAATAGTACCAGTAGGTCAAAAAACACACTCCGTCACAACTACATCCACCATTCACTACCAAAAAACGGAAGTCTAATGGGCAGTTGTTGAATTCTGGCAAACATTTCACAAAATGCACAACTATCTCACACCTGTGGCTGAAAAATGTTTTAATACGACATGGCAGACATGAGGAAAAAAGTTTATTTAAGCTGTTTTCTTTATATACATCAGGAATTCTGGTTACATGCACATCCATCGCATGTTCATGCACCATCAGAGCCACAAAACTAAATCAGTAACAGTAAAAAGCATTTACATGTCTGAAAGGATCGGCTAAACAGGATAAGAGTGACAAATTCATAAAACATTCTACTAAATGACCTTTATTTAACTTTTTAGTGACAGAATTCAACAACTGCCCTTAGATTCGTATTATATGTGAGTTTTTCAGTTCTTTTCTCTATACAAAGAAAGGTTCATTCTTGTTTTTGGCGACTGTTCATATCCTACAGACACAGTTAAAAACACTGGAGTATTTCTTTTGAGAAAACTAGAACAGCCGTTGGCCACAGTGCATCAGAAAGGTTTTGTACACTTTTCTGGCCTCAAGCTTCAGAATCTTGAATGTTAAAATCTGTTCTCTGGCTTTCTGCACTTCTGTGTAAACGAACTGCAGTTTTCAGTGGGAAAGCAAACTTTGTATCTTTACCTGTGTTTAATTGCAGAGCAGCATGTCCTCATTCAGGACACAAAGAAAGTGCTTTACTTGTTATGGAGGGCAGAAGATGTGTCTCCTTATGTAGATCAATATTGCAATTGCACAAAGCTACAGAGAAATTAGGTTGAAAGGGAACACTGAAATATTCCTTTAAGCAAACTAAAGCAAGCTGCACATCCATATTCCAAAAAAAAGCGCTCATATGTGGTTGTGCGGATGGATAAGCTTGGGGTAGGGTGGGTGTGTGTGTGTGTGTGTGTGTGTGTGTGTGTGTGTGTGTGTGTGTGTGTGTGTGTGTGTGTGTGTGTGTG
>JAQQZR010000017.1:3660167-3685327 GCA_030068235.1 Notoglanidium macrostoma
GTACCGTTCATTACCCCTTAGTACCTCTCAGTACCTCTCAGTACCTTTCATTACCCCTTAGTACCTCTCAGTACCTCTCAGTACCTTTCGTTACCTCTTAGTATCAGTCAGTACCCCTCAGTATCTTTCAGTAATTTTCAGTACTGCTGAGCATCTCTCAGTACCTCTCAGTACTCCTTAATACCTCTCAGTATCCCTCAGCTCTCAGCACTGCGGGAGAATAAAACCCATCTGTTAAAATGAGAGGAATGTTATCTGAAATATTTTATATATAAAATATTTCAAATATTTTAAGTTATTTTAAGTTATTTCTAACAAAGCCTATTTCTTTAATAGTATTTTTTAAGAATTGTTCATTTTTTTAAAGTAAATATTATGTTACGTTAATAATGGCTCCTTTTTGAACATCAGAAGCTGATTTCTAATTTCCGGTGAAGTTAGGCTAATGCTTTAAGGCTACGTCTTTAATATTTAATTTAATTTTAGTTCATTGTAATTTATTTTTGTATGTTACTTTTTTATTTGAAAAATTCATTTCTGATTTCTAATGAAATTAAGTTATTTGTTTGTCTATTTCTTTATTTTATTTTGTTTGTAATTTTGTAATTAAAGATTATTTTTACATTTAGAACGTCTCTTTATTTCAGAATCAGAAGATAATTTTTAAATGAATGACAAAAGTAGGTTCTTTATTTAAGACTATTTCTTTTATTTTTTAGTTACATTTTATTTAATTTTATCTGTATTTTTATCTGTATTTTTACATTTATCATCTCTGATTAAAAAAAAAATCTGAAGTAAATTTTTAATTTAATTAAAGAAGTGATCTACTTTCGATTTACTTTATACATTTCATTTTAGTATTTTTATTTCATTAAATGTAATATTACGTTTCTTATGTCTTTCTTTTTCGAAAATCAGAAGTTAATTTCTAAGGAAATTGAGCTATTTCTATAAGGTGAGACATTATATGTAAATAGCATATCTTAAAAAAAACAAAAAAGCAATATCACAATCAATGTTTACCTGTTGAGTTCTGGTTTTTTTTTTTTTTTTTGGTATTGGAATTCTTTTTTTGCCTTTATTTGTGCAAATGACACTTCATTTCTTTAAATTTTACATTTGCATACCAAGCCAAAACTCATGCATTAAATACAAGACATAATTTTTAACATAAGTTGGCATAACATACATTACGTGACATTTTGCACAAATTGGACTGGGTCAATATAAGAACATCACAGCATGAGCTGATATCATTGCTGCAAAAAAAAAAGGTATCAGGAGATTCCTTGTTGCTTGCTATTTCAGAACAGATGGTGAGACAAGGTGAGATGTACACCATGAAAACATAAATAAGGGAACATTTAAATTCCAAAATGGTGTCACAGAGTGTTGAGATTGAATCGTTCCTCTGAAGTATGTGCTTTATTTTGGCGAGCGTTGTGGTGGATGCATAGCCTATCCCAGGAACACTGGGTGTGAGACAGGAATACACTCTGGATGAATCTATGAATCTATCTTAGGGCGCCAAACACAAACACACACTCAGTCACACTTTAGAGTCGCAAATGCACCTACTGGAATGTTTTTGCGAGGAAGGAGGAAACCAGAGAACCCAGAGGAAACCCAGGCGGACATGTGGAAAACAATTGAAAGTCTGCACAGCGAGTAACTCCGAGCTCAGGATGGATCCGGTGACCTACAAGACATAAAATTAGTGCAAGTTTTATCCAAATGTTTAAATTCATACTCAACACACTGTCAAATCAATGTACGAAGTAGGTGTTTTATTGAGATTTTCCAGGTCTTACTGCTGTTGCACAGCGTTCAGTTGTACTTAAACTAAGACTACGCTTGGTGAATATGGTAAGTGTGAATTTTCTATTTGTGTCGCTTCCAGGGTGGCTTTGATGCATTTATTCTGCTGAAGCTTTGTAGTGAACTGAAAAGGTTTGGCAGACTGGATTATAATTATAATCAGAGCTGTTTCATCCGAGAGGGAAAGAACGAGTGCGTGGAATAAGCAGAAATCAGAGCGAAATGCTCCCATATGGCGGCAGGATGGCCAAGAGAGCTCTGCAGGAACGAGGATTGCTGACTAGACGATTTCATTCGTTTAGGACTTGCAATCGTCCACACGTCAGTATAAATGAAAGACATTATATCTGTTGGTAAAGTGGTTATTTATTGGCTACAGCGCTCAATATTTGGCCTATAACATAGCAGGATTTTATATATCATGGCGCACAAGGTGATGAATCACTTTGGAAAAGGAACAACTGAGCTCTCATCAGCAGTGCCAAATGGAAAGCCCTCAGGTCCTGAATACAGCAAAGCAAGGTGAATCTATAATGAAACCAGGGAGAGATGTGCTCCCTCTCTTTTACTTGCCTGCGATTATATAATCCTGGGCAAGCAGAAAACAGAAACAGAACGAGGAGCTTGGGTAACACACACTCCCGCACTCTGCTTCCCTCCCCGTCAACCGTGCATTAAGAGCACAGAAACAATAGAGCTGGGAAATCCATTATTGCTAAGTGGCTAGACATTTATTGAGTTAGCTACTCCTCTAAGCTTTTGCAAATGTTGTACGATCATCAAAAGTTGGATTAGGTTTAAAATTAAAGTTAAAATTTGGGAATTAAGAAGCTCTCTAGTACCAATAAATGCCCAGAATATTACTGGTACAACATGGCTACTCAATTAGATTTGACCGTGACTGTATTCTCCCAGATCAAATAGTGTTTGGGCCATTAATTTTTTAGGGAAACAGGCGAACATCCTGTGCAGCAAGAACAGCAAGAGACAGGCGATCAGAGGCATACCACAGCGAACAGAGCAGAAAAAAAGTCGGATGATTTAGTAACTTTATGCAAATGAGAAGTAGATATCGCTGTGTAGTGGCCAATCGGACTGGGGCCTGTGGTGTCATGATCACGGTCACGATCACGGCCAAATCTTAGCCACGGCTCTCCAAAACAAGCAGGAAATAACTCTATTGGTTTAATCTTTTAATTTATTTAATCATTGAACATGAGTCAAAGCAGGGGATAAACGTGTGTTGGATTAAAATGTGTACAAACTTTCAATGGGGCAGAAATTTGCCATAAATCTGGAATTTAATTAAGTTTCATAGGCACTAACAATGCCACTCGAAAGCGTAAGTATGGCTGGCTTGTTTTAAAGGTGCACTATGTAGGATTTAGCGGGATTTATTAGCAGAATCCGTATATAATATTCATAAGCATATTTTCATTAGTGTGTAATTACCTGTAACTATGAATAATTGTGTTTTTATAAGCTTAGAATGAGCCCTTTATATCTACGTAGGGAGCGGGTCCACCTCTACGGAGGCGCCATGTTACGTCCTGAGAGGACAAACCTCTAGAGAGCACTGTCCACGGTTTGTGTTTTGATAAGTGGCAGCATGGCTCTAGAAAGAAGCACCGGAAGGATGACAAAGAAGAAGAAATGAAGACAAGGAAGAAGAAAGAAGAGGAATCAGTGTTTGCTGATGCCGGTTCAAAAGTTGAGAACTTTTGAAAAATGGAGGATCATACTTATTATTAAGCACGAGGAAAAGCAAGGGAGTGTGAAGGTAAGTATGTGGAACTACGTTGCAGGCAACTGATGGCCACCATTCGTTCTAATACACGCTTGGAAAGGGAGGGGTACGAGAGGGGCGTTCAGTTGGCTGCAATCAACTGAATCCTACACCGTACTCCTTTATCTTATCTCATCCTTTCACTTGGACACGGATCTAAAGCAGAAATCTGGACAAATCCGCAGTTATTTTTGTTTGCGCAACCTTTCACAGTATTTTCTAATGAGTTTGGTTGCTATTTCCTGAAAATGTATGTTTTCTTCTACAGATATAGACTTTAAACTGTATTCAATAATTAACCCAGAGAAAACTCACAAGCTAGCTAACATTAGACTAACTGTAAAACCAGAAAGTAAGTTTACTAGCAAGTGATAGCTTTGATGTTTCCAAACTCGGTCCTTGCCAGTCACAACAGTTCTAGCCAATCACAGGCTTCTGTGAGTATGTATGTATGTGGAAGAGGGTAGATAGCGCTTTCCTCCAGGTGCCTTGTGATGCAGCATGAGATGCATTTTGAAAAGATATGGTTGTCTGGCTTCATGTCTCAGAGAAAGCACATGTTAGCCTTCACTCTTCCCATCTGGTAGCTGTTGTATGACTGAGGAGAGCTCGCTGGTGGTTGGGCATCGGCATGTGAACAAATTGTGGTGAAAAATGGGGAGAAATCCAAAAATAACTGGGTGTAATTGTTATTTGCTACTTTTATAGTGTCAGTGTTACATTTTTTATTGATGCTCATTCACAGTGACACTAATCAATAGAACAGTCATACAAAATCTATCCTGCCGTTGATTGCGTAGTATCTACCATCATTCAATCAAACTCCAGATATAATCTCCTGATTGGAGCATTCCTGATATAAATAATCTGCTTTTATCAGTGTGGTTTTATGGATAGCTGATACTGGATATCAGGACCAATTTCTTTAGTTACAGACAAAACTAAGTACACTCCCTATTAGTCATATTTCTGAAGTGATTCAAGTGGTTAGATCAAGAAGCCAATGCTGGTCAGATTCACTAATGGAGGCCTTGTGAGTGCCATTAATGAGCAATATTGTCTCTTTTTGACTATTGTTGATCTGCCTTTGTAGGATTCAGCCATTGGGGTGTGTGTGTGTGTGTGTGTGTGTGAGACTTCATTTCCGTAATGTAATATTATTACTGTGATAATATTGATTGGATTTGGGACATTACTGGTAATGAGTAGAGCCTTGTGGTCTGGCTTTTGGACGACGAACCCATCTGCCTTCTCTTTAGCTGATTGCTTTTCTGTTTTTTTCTGAAACCACCCAGTCTCACTTCATCTCGTTTTTATGAGAGCAGATATGCAGTTTCTATTGTTGTGGCTTTTGACCTCTGTTATGCTTTGGATCAATGTTCACATTTTCTGGTTTTTCCTGGAGGCTTTGGAATCAGGGTTGAATTGTTCCTTGAGTCCCGCTCTGCATGTGTGTTATGTAACTGCCTTAAAATAAAACGACTCCTCACAGTGCTTCAGAAGAATTCAAACAATGTGCCAAATTATTCAGGAGGTAAACAGAGCTAAAACAATGCTAATTAGTTTGTGGATGGTGGAAAGGAATGGAAAATCCAGCTCTAATTTAATAAAGGAGTTAGGATAGGTGATTTAATACGAGGATATTTTGGGTTTAACGGATTGGCACTATCTGTATCTGTATTCGGATTTAAACCCAAAGTGGGTGTGGCCTAACCTGGAAGGTGTTCGCGTTTGTAATTGGTCTCATCTAGAGATGAAATTGTGTGAAACATCCTAATCCTTATCGCCTCTAGTCTCTAAAAACAAATAGTACACCTCCTATTCATATACATTTAATTGCTTATATTTGTTTAGCACATCGATTCATTTCAAATAATGTATCTGTTTTTATTTACATTCCTAATGTATAGTATGAGACACATATCCTCATTATCAAAATATTCGTTGAGGTTTTGTATATTACACAATGCTGTAGAAAAAAAGATTTTTTTCATCAAGATTGATTTTTCATCAAAAAATCAATCGGTTTCGTCTCAGAGGTACTGGAAGGCATGTTGCATACAAAATGTACTACGATTTTACAATTTACAGTGCTGGAGCAAAGGTGTCCCTCGCATTTCCTCTCATCCATCATGCCTTACAGAGCCTCCTCATTAATATAGATCCATTTATTAACATTTAATGTTCAAATGAAACGAGGCATTCTAGCTGCAATCACAAGGCAAGGCTGAAGGCAGAGAGAGACGTGCTGGCAGAATGGTCTAAACAATATCTGCTTGAGGTTTTTTTTTTCTGAGGTTTGTGTTTTCTTGTAGCGGAACAGTTTGGTGAAATCCTCTTGTTTGAGAGTTTTTCGGGATATGGTAATTATGAGGAGCAGATTGTTGAGCTGGCACTCATGCTTGCCGGGTGTCTTTTCACATTTACAGTGTGTGTGTTTGTGTGTGTGTGTAGCTAGTCTAGTTTATGGCCAAAAAGGCGGAAACGGCTACATTTCCACTGAACCCCCAAACCAAAACCCAGATGGTGCTTCTAGAGCAGTAAGGTAGCTGTTCCGCTTTTATTGCATTACCTACATTTCATTTATTTAAACGTTTCACAATCTCCGGCTGAGATGCCTGATTAAGGCCGACTCTGTTCCGGCATACTGTGCTGGCCTGAGGCCTGGTCTGATTGCTGGCATAAGCTGATTATGCGGTGGACTGAAGGACCAAAACACTGATGCTACATAAGATGCTGACGGGTTGAAAATAAACCGAGCTTTTACATCACCCTCATGTGGGCCTGGACACTTTAAGCCAGCAGTGGGATGAGGTCTAATAAGTGGTAAGCCAGCTCACTTGATGTTTATACGTACATTAAGAAGTAATATGTTATGTTGCTGGATCTGGAACAAGATAAACAATAAAACACAACAGGACTTGCTGTCATAAGAAAATAACCAATGATGGAGTTTGTATCAGGCCACTTGACGTTTATTATTTTGCAGTAACAGTAGGTGTTATATTCTTTTCTTTGTTTCATTTTTAGAAATAATTACAATTATTTCTTAAATGGCACTGTATACCTTTTTATCCATTCCTAATTATGTTTAATGTTGTGGGACATCCATCTTGCATTACATTATGTATAGCAGCTGTAAACAGACATTCTGAAATTAACCAAGACAAAAGAACGAAGCTTGCCCTGTTACAGAGAAACCGGAACGCTTAGGGCGTATTCACACTAGACACGGTTGCCTTGTATCGTGCCGGAGTAATATTGTCCCCCTGCACATTCTCACACTGGACTGTTTTACGTCATCACAATGCAACTTTTTGTGTCGAAGAAAAGCGTTCACGCATAGCATGGAAATATGACTGTTTTTACATTTGTGGATTATTTTTGGACATGCTGACACACAGCCCTTTCACACGCCACACAGATTTATCGATTGTGTGATGCAGTGATTTTCAGTAAATCGTGCTGCACACATAAGAAGAGTTTTGTGGAGGCAGCTGACAACGAAGGAGGAATTTGCAGCTTTACTCGCTGACTACCAGATCCGAGCACGGCGCGCAGCGACCACACTAGTCAAACAAACCACACTCTGTGGGTCAAACCTGCTTGGACACGGTACAGATCACCTAGCATGAGTACACCCTCTAAGTCCTCTGTCCTGAACACTTGCCCATGTCGGAAGATATCCAGAAGACATCCAACAGAATTGTCTCTTCTGACCAATAAGAGTTGGTAATTCAATAAACAGTGATGTGGTATAAAGTCCAATATTCCTAAGTAAAACACATGCTGGTACTCCATAATTAAACAGCCATATGTATATTTGTCACTTTATCCTATAGTGTTTACATAAGTGTTTCGCTAATATGCTGCAAGATTCATAACACATGGCTGATGTGTGATTTTTCTCCTGCTTCCAGGGGAGCCACGTCGGTGGTGTTTCGATGTCGGCAAAAAGGCACCCAGAAACCCTACGCTGCGAAGAAGCTGAAGAAAACGGTGAGTCCGCTCATGAAGGCTTTCCTGTCTTCTCGTTTCTTCTTTCTTCCTGGCTTGGGACGTCTCAGTTTATCAGGGTTCCTCAGTCTAAGACTGGGGAATGTCAAGAACTTATCTCTGGCTGTTCAACTACAACTTCAACAGCAAAAATAAGTAAATGCCCCCCCTCTCCTACAGCATGCCCGAGCCACCTCACTGTTTCATTATGTCAGGATGACATTTCAGGTTTATTTAATATTGTATAGAAATGTTTTGTTTTGGTTTTTTTTTTTACAAAAAGAATGAAATATCGCCTTTATATTCTTTTATTTTCAGTTAAGGCTTAAGAGAAAATGTTTTCATTTTTAAATCATGGTGAATGTTTTCTGTTTTCCAGCTTCGCTGATGCCGTCTCTGCCTTACTCGTTAATGCTAAACTTCTGTTCTCAATGTCTATGCATGAGCCACATCCACATCCTCCCGCTCAATTTCAACAATAACTCCTGCTCTTTTTCCGCCAGGTTGACAAGAAGATTGTACGAACAGAGATCGGAGTCCTGCTGCGCCTCTCTCATCCAAATATAGTAAGTCTGGATGTAAAGCACATCGCAACCTCTAAATATTCAGGATTATGGCGGATGTAAAAGTCTGTTTCCGCTTATGGTAACCTGCAGCGATGAGAATACATTAAATATCAGAGCCCTGAAGGCTACACAGAGGAAATACCCGCCTCTACTAACCAGTTTGAGTAATATTGTGGAGGGCTGTGCTTCTCTGGTTTTTATGTATTTTTTTATAATTGCCAGATTACTTCATTTAAATGGGTTTAGTCTCATTAAGAAAAGAAATAACATCGCCTTAAATTGAACTGCACTTTTCATAAAGCTACTAAAAAAGCTCTGTTTTCTGTCACGCACAATGTTTTAAATCTACATTTTAACTCGGGTAACTGTGTTATTGTTTTATGCCTGGAAAGTTCAGGAATTAAAAAGCTGCCAGGGCTCCAGGAAATAAACCAGATGCTCCATATTTATCTAATGTTAAAATAGATTTGAATATGTTCATAGAAAATAAATCTGTACTGTAATAATAAGGACATCCATGATTTATTTACACTCAAGTGGGTCCCTGGCTGAGGTAGAGGTAGGACCACTACTTTATGGGTTCTGTAGTACCTGTGTGAAACGAAAGATCGATTGGATCTTTTTGCTTTGAGAGTGAGTTAAGGGTTTCAGAGTAAATGGCTGTGCCTTCAGGGCTTGGTGTAGCTTTGGTAAATAGTCTCCCTACAGTCTTTATTTATTACAGTGTTTTAATTATGTCATAGTTAAACTGGATCTCTCTCTCTTTCTCTTTCTCTCTCACACACACACACACACAAATACATTTTATTTCATGGCAGATCAAGCTGAAGGAGATCTTTGAGACACCGTCAGAGATCAGTCTTGTCCTGGAGCTTGTCACTGGAGGAGAATTATTTGACAGGTCAGATCTATATGTCTGTAATATTTATAATCTGAGAATCAGAGGCTCTAGCCATTTAGTGACCAAACGGTTTTAACAGTATATAATAAGAACAAATGGATTATACTAACACTAGCCAGGTTTCCTTTATCCTACTTAATGTGCACATTGAAATCGTGTACCTAAAATCAAGTAATGGAAACGCATGAATTTCCAAAAACTCCCAAATATCACAGAAAAGATTATATGCTCACATGAGGTGGTTTGCAGACATTTCTACAAAGCAATATTTCATAAAATTGAAATAAGGACACATTTGTTTTGCATTTAACTCACATGACAGGACATTAAATGGAGCAAATGGAAATACGAAAAGAGGACACTGTAGGAGCTATCACGAGAGGAGAAAACTCAGCTTTAATCGCATACCATCACTCGATAGAAACACAGACCTTTCTCAGTTGTGTTTTTATCTAAATCTTTTAAATATCGCTTCTATTTGAGCAAAACTGCAATGGAAACCCGGACGGAAGGTCATGAGTGATCATATGGCAAGATTGCACAAAGCAAATTAACTGTATGACACGAGTCAAATCTCTTAAACCTACCACAGTACTGTTTAATTCTTGAATACGATTGGTCAGGTTTATGTTAATGTGTGTTTTCTATTATGTTACCGTTTCTAGAGTAACAGCTCAGTCAGAGGGGCTTGTGTTTGCTGGTGATCGCTACACCCAATCTGTTTAGGCCTAAGTCTGATAATAAACGGATTAGTAACATGATCTTATCTAACAAAGAAAATATAAACGTCGGTGAAGTTTCCTGTAAGGAGATATTTATTTAACATTTATGGAAGGAGTCTCCGGTGTCAGTGCTTTGTAAAGGTCAGTAAGGTTCTCCGCCCTGGAACAACAGGCTTTTTTCTTGACTGGTTTCTTGGTAGCAGGACAGTTAACTTCAAGAGACAGATAAAAAGAGGCTGGCAAAGTGTTTAGAGCAGTTAAAGTAAAAACAGGAGTTACTTTGACAGCCCATTTATTCATTTTATTCAATGTATTTATTTTAATTAAATTAAAAATTATACTCATTGGCAAATTGCCGTGATGCATGAGGAATGAAACACTTGCTCTTACAGGAATTTTGAGCTTTGTCATTGATCATTGAACATCACTACTCCCCCATGTGCTTTATTGCCGGCAAATGATAAAGCCTGAACTGCTACTCCGCCGAATCCACAGTATTATTTCATTTCTCCTAAGCTGCAGCTCATAGCATAAAAGTGATGTCTGTTTTATTCCAAAAGGCTTTTCCCCATAAGCAATGACTAATCAGCGGAAGTGTCTCTGATCACCTCTTCATGTGCGCCAAGTTGCACTTGAGTCACCAGCTTACGGTAAAGCTGGAAAATCATAAAGTGAAAATTATAAAAAGCTCTCAGCCAAGCCTTTTTGCGCTCCCCTGCTGCTCACTGTGGCGTCATTTAAACATAACAGACGAGGTTTTCCTTCCTGCAGGGTGGTGGAGAAGGGCTACTACAGTGAGCGAGATGCAGCAGACGCCATCAAACAGGTGCTGGAGGCCGTCGCGGTGAGTATTCATTCGCTAACTTTGATTTACCACCTTGTGTTGTTCCATGTGATCTGATTTGGCTCTTTGCCATCCATCACACAACCATCACGACTGGTCTGGAGTCAGAAATGATGATCAGAAATCCATAATCATGAATAATGAGCAGAGCTGGATCAGGTGTGGATCTTTTTTTTTTAGGGAAGCTGCCATCTCTCTTCCATCCCATTTGGATTCATGCGGTTATGTGATACAGCTGTCATTAATATTACCACTGGTGCTGTGGCATATCAGGATTTTTCATGTCAAACCTACAAAGTTAGGATCAGTGTAAATCATCCACACTCCTGTAGAGAAGGTGGTAAAGTGGAAAGTAGGGCTGCCAGGCTGGATCAACTGTTTAATCAACTGCATCTAAAGTGCACCGGGAACGGATCTGGCAACCCAAGTGGTACATTTCTTAGAAACTAAGAAGCGATGTCTGAGGTAAATAAAAATTTTAAATGACTCGATTTGACATTAACTAAACAATTACATTAGGGGGATAGTTTAAAAAACAAAAAATCTAGTTTCTATATCAAATTAAAATAAAAATATATCATAAGTTAAGTTATAAGTTATTTTACCACATTACCTGTTATAGAACCAGCTAATTCACAAGGACTTGCATGGTTAATGCTGCCTAATTAATGATAAACAAATAAAAAAAAAATCATTCATATGATTTAACTTTCTGTAAGGAGACTTTTATTATGTAATATTTGGAAGGAATTTCGAGTGTCGGTGTTTTGTAACAGTCCGAGGTAAAGTTTGAGTTTAAAGTGTAAGTGTACATTTAAAGGCTAATTCACACGGAACCGTTTGTGAGGCGTTTTTAATCATCCGTTTCACGTCTGTCTTTTGCCTATTGGAAGCCTATTGGAAACAATGCAGCAATTTAGACTGTTTTTTTTTTACTCTTCGGAGCTATTTTTCAGCACATAAAACTGAAACATAGTCCACACACAATGAAATCCTGCCTCCTATTTAGTCACATTAAAACATTATGTTCATGCACATGAGGAAACATGAGGTTTTGTGTCCTTAACTTAACTTAGTGGGAATTAGCCTGATGTGGGACATTTAAGGCTAATTCACATTATGAAACATAATAATAAATTAACACATGTCCCACGTTAGGCAGTGTTCTACAATACGGCAGTTCACACTGTCTATTTGTAATCAGCTGACAGGTTCAATATTGTGGCATAGGAATGTATAACATACAAGACATGCTAAATGGGTTAGCTTTCCACTCAAAATAGGCTACATAAAGATAAAGGATGTGATAGATCCAACTACTTGTGACTTGTAACTAAACACAGTGTGCAGATTAAATTAGATTAAAAACAACATTTACAAATTACTGACACTTACCCATTTCTTCCAGACCTGCTGCGTTGTGGCTGAACTGTCACTTGGGTCCCTTCCGCAGTTTTTGTGCCTGCTTTTGCATTCTACGAAGCTTGAAAACCTTTAGTAATGGAGGCAGTGTAAATTGGCAAACGCATACCTTCACTTATGTTTCGTAAGCCTACATCCCTCTTGCAGTGTACATCTTCTATAAGTTCTCCACCATGGGAAGGTCTTCAGGGCAGAGGAGTTTGTGCTTTGTGGTTTACAATATAACAAGCTACAATTTTTGTGTTATTAACTTCAAGAGAGGAAAAAAAGAGAGACCTGTGAGGAAACAACTGTTTATAGCTACTATAATGTGATAACAGGAACTAACTTGTTTTGTGGCTGTTCCACAACATTAAATATAACTATACATGGATAAAAAGTACAATATGTTCTTTATTACGTTTATTGACTAAAAAAGGTCCTTCTCTAAAACATCAGCTAACGTCTCTGGTTCCTGTTCATTTTTTTCCTCCGTGCATTTGACCCAAATCTACTTTCATAGCCGTGGTGATTATTCAGGTCTGCAGTTGTAAAGGGGCTTTAGTGTACTTTTGGATCCTGTTCCAGGGAGACTTGAAATGAGATTTTGTGCTTTCACTGTTCTACTTTAAAGCCAGCAGGAGAACCGAGACCCCACAGAGAGGTCACAGATGGCTATTCTCTACTCTCTCTTTCCCACTGTCTTTCCTCTCTCTCTTTCTCAGTTTTTGTCTCCCCCCCACGTGTTTACTACCAAAGCTGTTCTGTCACCTATTGCATCTTTTTCAGTCACCACAACACGAAATCTGGCAACCAGTCTACCCATCGCACCAGCTAAGTAACTGAGACAGAGGTCATGCTGCAGAAACAGGGTCTGTCCTCATGGGCTTACAGTAGCTTCTGTAGTTTTAGATGTTTTTTTTAAGTATATTCTCGCCTCTTGGCCTTCATTTCACCAAGGATCGCTGTTGCCAAGGAGATGAGATAGCAGGACGGTGGGCACATTTCTCATGCGTGGCTTTCAGCTCAGAGAGTTGGCAGGCTGCAATAAGTAAACACAGACTCTCCACATCTCACCGGGTGGAAGAACAGTGAGCCTAATGCTGCCGCCCCCTTTAGAAGTGTCGCCTGTTTTTTTAATATCACACCACACAAATTTGCCCTGTGTACTTCTGCTGGGAGTTTCCACACATTCTGTTTGTGTGTGTGTGTGTGTGTGTGTGTGTGTGTGTGTGTGTGTGTGTGTGTGTGTGTGTGTGTGTGTTTCTTTCCGGAGAAACACCTCTGTGTTGATCAGACTAGATGCCAAAGGAAGCCCACGATGCCTAATTTTTTTTTTTATCCCACTTCCGACTTCCCTTAAAGGATTTTTAACCGGTTCTGCCTGCTCACAGAGAAAGTTTGACCAATCCTGACAACTTCTGATGGAATTCTGTCCAATTCCACCCACTCCCAGAGAAGGTTTGACCAATCCCCACTGCTCCTGAAGGTATTTTGACCAAATCCCATCCACTTCAAGAGAAGGTTTGACAAAACTTTCCTGCTCCCAGTGTAAGTTTGACCACTCCTGCCCATTCCAGGAGAAAGTTTGACCAATCTCATCTGCTCCCAGAGAAAGTTTGACCAATCCTGACCACTCCTTGAGACAGGTTGCCCAATTCCAACCTCTCCCGATTCCCCAAGCCATCCCTTTCTTGAGAAACTTTGACCAATCCAGACTGCACCCAGAGAAAGGTTGACAGATTCTGCCGACTACTGGATGAAGCTGCTTCAATTGCAACCAATTTTGTTATCAAATTTGCCAATCCCAACTACTCCTGGAGAAATTCTGGCCAATCCCAACAGCTCCCAGAGAAGTCTGACCAATCCTGCCTGATCCCAGACAGAGTTTGACCAAACTTTCCCAGGAGAAACTTTCATGAATCCCATCCACTCCCAGAGACGGTTTGACAAATCCTTCCTGCTCCCAGTGTAAGTGACCAGGTGTGCTCATTCCAGGAGAATTTTTGACCAGTCTTGTTTGCTCCTGTAGAAAGGTTGACCAATCCTGAAATCTCCTGAGTCCCCAATCCATCCTATTAGCTGAGACCCTTTGACCAATCCAGACTTCTCCCAGAGAAAGTTTGACCAATTCTGCTCACTCCTGGATAAAGTTGGTCCAATCCCATCCACTCCTGGAGAAAATCTGACTAATCCTGCCTGCTTCCAGAGAAAGTTTGACCAATCCTGACCACTCCTGGAGAATGTTTGAGCAATACTGGTACTACAGAAGGAATTCTGATCAATCCCACCCACTCTTGTAGTTATTATTTATACTTGCTTTTGATAGTTTCAGGGTAGACCAGCATCTCTCCATAGACTTTCTTTGGCTTTCAAATTAAATCTGGATGGTTGATATATTGCATTATCTAGCAACAGTAGCTAATGCGGCATTTACTGTTTTCTGTTTCCCCGTATCTGTGGCTCTGACAGAGATTATAAGGGTTCACATACAACTCCTGTTGTGCTGATGAGCTGCACTGGACCATTAACTGAGATAAATAGACCTCAGACTAAGGAGAGAGAGAGAATATGAGAAAGAATATCAGATACAGTATGTATGTCAGCTCCGTTGTGCATTGCACAGGAAGAATTCCCCTCGGACACCGCACAAAGGAAACACTCCCACATGTAAGCCTAATTGGTGAGGATAGAGAACAACACTGCACTGTTTTATATCAGATAAAGACATTAGACATATTTGTGTTTCTGGTTATTATACTTTTACACACACCATTTGGGCTGAAATGTAATTCTTGTCTGGAAGTTGAAAGTTGAAACCCATGTCAAGTGCAGGGCTTTTAAAATTCAAGGCTAATTAACATATCATTAACATATCATTTGCATTATGTGCTCACTTAAAATTTTTCTTCTTATGTTCAAACCATGATGAAGAAGCCAATTCCGGCTGAGAGCCCCCGCGCGCGCACGCGCGTGCGTGTGTGTGTGTGTGTGTGTGTGGGCAGCCGCATGTGGTTCTACTGTAACCAGGCAGACTTCTGCTGGTCCACGCTGCTGTGTTTAATGAGTTTCCGTGGTAACCTTCTTACCCGATGCGTTGCTTATAAAACAGTATCTATGTCGCAGTCCTATAGAACACCATAGTGATCATCCCCCTTATTGTTCTTTTAATACATACATACTTAATCTTATGTTACAAAAGCAACTTTAAAACAGTTATTATTATTATTATTACTATTATTATTTCTTCAGAATGCACCCAATTTTCATTAGTCAATATGCAGAACATGTATAATAGTTTGAAATTCAATGTATAGACTTCTTAATTATTGTTTTTTCCATTACCTTGTAGTTTTCCTGAACATTTAATTTAATAATTCCTGATTTTTAAAAGAATGAAAAGCAACAAAATGATTTTATAGCTTGAAACATGATTTATTGCTCACGCTAATGACCAGGTCTGTAGCCACAGTCTGTCATACATAACAACTGCTGACTGCCATAATTGACTAATCAGAATCAAGCATTCAAATAAGCCGTGTATATAATAATAACAAATAACTGATTCAACATTTGTTTTGTGTTTCATTTGTGAAATGTAGAGATGGATAGAATTTCCTGTTTTAAAGCATGATTAGGAGCTTTGCCAGGCTGTATTAGGCGTTCAGGAAGGAACGAAGATACTGCACTATTAAGAGTTGTAAAGAACAGCAATACATACTAACGGAAACCAGTTGAGGTAATCTAAAACCTGTGCGATTGGATAAGTTAATATCCTAGCTACTACAACCTAGCTGCATGTTTGTTGTGGTTTTAGATCCCAGTAGTCTAGATGAAGAAAAAACAAAACCATGGATCAAATTCCCTGTCTTACATTCTGTGGTAGGCTCTAAACCCGCTTTAGTAGCCAGAAGCATTATTCAAGTACTTTAAAAAAAAATAAGACTTCATAAACAATAAAATAAAATCATTAGTAAGAGTGTGATCAAATTTCAGAAGAAGCAGCGATGATGGTCAAAAGCATTAAATGTAAATAAATACATTCATTTTGAGAAACTGAGGATTAATTTTGATCAGCTTTCTCATTTTTAAAACATTGTAAATGTATCATTTTGAAGTCTGATGGACACAGACTTCTCTAACTTTATTACATTATAATGTACTCCATCCTGTAAATGCACCGAATCGCATATATTAATTAAGATATGCGTGTAAATTGGACAGCAAATGTCGTTCTGTTCACATGAAATAGAAAGAACCAATAAACTGTAAACAGCGTTAGGACATCAGTTTGGATGTTTTTGCATGTCTCTGTATTATCCAGTCAACTAGCCAGAGCCCAAGGCATCAAGATCATCTCAAGATGATGCAGCTCATCTTATGTGGTAGACATAGTGCTCAATGAGGTGCTCGCTCTACTTTTCGCTCTTCTTTTATGCTGATGCATTTGGGAAACAGCCCTAATCTATTATTGGTATTTACACTTCCTGTAAAAATGAACATAACGCGCATACTTTTTCCGTTTATCGTCTATTGTCTGACGCTTACTCAGTCACCGCTATCACGTCGGAAACTCAAGAACCAAAATGATTTCCTATGTGCCCACTTGAAATTGTGACTTGAAGGGAGGTTCGTGTGCAACGTTTCATTACGAAACTGGAATTAATGATCATTCTGAAAGCACATGAAGGCAGCAGAAAGCCAGGAAGGCAGTTACATCCAATTGGTTATGTGTATAGCAGGAAATGAGGCTGTGACGAGGTTAAAGTGGCTGCCAGATGAGAGAAGAGCAGAGGAAAAAAAGGCTAAAAGGAGCATTTGGCTCGTGAAATTTGATGTGTTAAGTGCTACTTAGACTATATGTGCTCATTATCTACAATCAGATTTCTGTCATATTTTCAGCTAATTAACCACAACGACAATTTTCATCACCACCTTTGAAATATCTTAACCAAAGGTGCCGATAATTCTGGCGCTGACTTGAGTATTAAGTGTTGTCAGACATTTGCCTACAGAGTAGCTTAAAAACATTTGACATGGAAACTTTTCTGAACAGGAAACCCTCTGTTGTAGGGTCCTTCATGGAACCTTTAACGTACAAATAGTACCTTCATAGGAACAAACCAAAGAACGAGTTTGGGTGCTAGATTGGAAGTTCTAATCAACCCATTTAAGATTTTGTGTATTTTGAAGCAACTACAGGAATTTATCATTTTAACCACATACACCTTAAAGGACAATTAGTTACAATTTGCGTTTGGTGTGTAAAGTTATTAGGGATCGTTTTCAGACACTCAGTCTTCAGTAAAAACCTTTGATTTATATTACATAAGTGATTTCCTGGTTTTATTCAGGATGATTAAGAACAACGCTCCTACGCTTTTCAACATTATTACATCATTCCATTACACCATTAGCTCTATTTGTAAATCTAATACGATTTATGAAGTTGAATCCTTTTTGAGGTCTAACAGGGGTCTATATTGTCTTTCAATTTAGGATCTGATGTAAAGTAAAGGTTTAAGGGTGTAAAACATGTGCAAACTGACTTATACAAGAAACATTCCAGGTTTTTTATAGGTGCAACAAAATAGCACATCTTTTCCAAGTTGCATGTTTGCATGTCGCAGATCCATATGGGCAAGCATTACATTTGAGGAAGCCGGTTTTTGCCTGTTCAAGACAAAATAAAACCACTTACTGAGTCTTATTGAGAAACTTTTGTTCCAATATTGTTCCATGTATAAATAATTGGAAAACTGTTTAGAATGATTCAATTTAATATTGGTGTGATAAAGATTTATAATGGATTTATATTCAAGATTCGCCACACTCTGATCCTGTTAGTGTTTAAAGAGCTTATAAAAAGGTTATTTTTTTCATGTACCTGATAAACAGAGCATACTCATCCGTACCCTTTTAGGTTTTTGGACACTACTGGTAATCACCGTTATGCTTACGTTCCAGTTGAACTTTTAGATCCAAGCTCGCCATGACTATACAGAACAATTAGGACATGCACAAAAAACCCCTGCTTTGCACATCACATCTTTCATGTCTATTAATACTTTTTTGTAAATCATCCACAAAACAACCTCAATATATATAATTCCACACAAGAATAAGGGTAAAGCATCAGTCTGTCTGGAAGGATGAAGGTGAACACATGCTTTCATCAAATCTTTACAAATCATGGTACTTGAAGGGAACGCTGGCTGCCCTCTTGTGTATACTGGAGCTCATGACTTCTGATCCTGATGATTGACAGGGGAGAGAGGAAGAGCATCCACCCCAAGAGTTCACACTCCTGTCTGATATTACAAACGCCCTTCTTATGAATTTTAATCATTCCTTCAGGTTAAAGAGGACATTCGAGTTTGTAACATAGCGTGCCTTGGAGTCACAGAGGCAGCTGTCGAACAGCTGAACGTGATGAATATTTACGCCCGTCTGTCTCTGTTTGCAGTACCTGCATGAAAACGGTGTCGTGCACCGCGACCTGAAACCTGAGAACCTCCTGTACGCCACTTCAGCACCAGATGCTCCTCTCAAAATAGGTATGGATATCGATCTCTGTTTCCTGTCTAGGACCTGCATCTTGATGGGATATTCCTTGGCAGGAAATATTTATGGATTTTACCGGTGGGTTGTTAATGTACCGGTTATAGTAGGACACCCGTCGGACTTTTGTCGTGTCGCTTTGGGTTTTTTTTCCAGCTGATTTTGGGCTGTCGAAAATCATCGATGACCAGGTGACGATGAAGACGGTGTGCGGGACTCCTGGATATTGTGGTGAGCTTGTTGATTTATATTGTCAGAGTGTTCGGTCATCTATGACACTCTATATCTATCAAAAGAAAGATCAGAAAATTCAAAGCAAAAGGGTTTTTCATTTATTGAAAAAAAAAAAAAAAGAACACGACAAATAATTAAATTAATTGGACATAATATACCTTAATGTTGAGATCAGAGATTAGAAAAGTTACACTGAACAAAAATACCAACAAGATCCCTAAATTGTTGCAGCGCAAAAACGTTCTTTTTTCAAAAGTGCTTAACTGGTTAATAACATTATGTTTCCTTGGAGATTTTAAGAAAAATAGCTTAAACATAAACATTTTCACAATGTTCCTGTCTAGAACTAGTCACTTCCTGTATGCTTGGCTACAGGAAGATTATGATGTTAGATTGTCGGTTTACGAAGACGAGGAGACAGCAAGGAAAGTTCATATAGAAAGTTTTTCTACAAGCAAAAAAAAAAAACTTCTCTGACAACACGTTTGAGGTTAAAATCAGTGTTTTGTTCATTTGCCAGGCTTCCTATAAAAACAGTAAGCAGTCATTTATAAGGAACGTTATTAACTGTTCATTTATTTCACCTAAAGAAGGGGGCGTGGCACACCGGAGCAGGAATCACTAACCAAAATGAAAAATAATTGGTTTCAAAGCCCTGACTCTAACTAACACGTAACTTGGAATCCCGTCCCATGCTGCTCTGTAGTAATCCGAATTCTGATTCCTTAGTGAATCATGAAGAGTCGACTCTTTTGACTCCCAAATGACTCTTGATCATTATTTTAAAACCAGACAAATTGGGCTGTGCCTCACCATCATGTAATTAACCACCTAATAGTTTTTCCAATAACAGCATGAAGTGTTTTATTCCTCTTACACCACAAGCTAAGAAATGTTCATACCAATTCTAACATTTTGAACGTTGTAAATTTTTATTGTTATTTTTAATATTGTGGAATGTTCATGAAACAGGTTACTTCCTGTGATCATGCACCGCTATACTAGACTGTCTGCTATACAAGTCCCTGTGAATTAGATGTTACTACAGGAACGATAACATATTAAAATGAGTGGATTTATTTAAACCTCGCAGTCGGCACTAATGTCAGAGCTGCTGCCTGGCCAACCGGATTTAAGAATTCAAATGTAATGTGGTCTAAATTTTAATTTGAACCTGGTTAATTAGGTTAATGAATGAATAAAACTAGGTCTGGGCGAGCACATTAACTAGCTAATAAATGTATGATTTGTCCAAATTCTTTCTCTGACCTTCACCCCTGCTTTGGTCTGTTCCAGCTCCAGAGATTCTCCGGGGGTGCGCCTACGGGCCCGAAGTTGACATGTGGTCTGTAGGAGTTATCACGTACATCTTGTAAGTGACACGCCTTAATTCATTGGCATGTGATTTCGCAGCACATTTAGTCATTTAAATGACATTTTGTGGACATGGAGGTTATATAGCTTCACCTCTCATTTATCTATAGATAGCTGAAAGAAATTTCTTTTACATTTAGACTCATATATTCATTATTATAATATGCTCATGTCCGTAGACAAGTTGTAAAAGGACATATTTCAAATATTTGACCCAATGTAGTTCGAAAAACAGAAAAGATCCAATGCGCGGCAGTTCTGTGGGCAGAAATGCCTTATTGATGAGAGAGCTCAGAGATGACCTCTGGCTAGCGATGAGGACGAAACCACCAAAACTGAGTCTGAGTCAAGACCAAGACCTGGGATTTTGGGGCAGTTGAGACCGAGTCGAGACAAAGACCTAAAAAAAAATCTCAGTTTTCAAGACCATGTGTTTAATAAGACTTATTTACCATCACCCCTGTTAATATTCGGAAGGGAAACCTCGGTAGCGGAGACTGGGGCTTCCTGGCTATGGGGCAGATCAGTACACTCTACATCTCCGGCTCTCTACAGGGAGATGAAATAAAAATGACAACTGATGTGACAACTCACATTAGAGTGTGTTAATAATTGCAACATATTAGGATTAAATCTTCACAAAGTGTGACATTTAATGGCATTATATAGCTCTTTACATAAGTGAACATAACTACCACTGTTTTTCTCTGTGAGGCACTGCACTCCATGTAGTACAGTCATAATTAACAATTAATGGATTCATTTTATTGTATTTTAAGATTGTCACTGTGGTGGAAAAAATGAAAGCGGTCTCCCTCTAAAATTATGAGTCCTACCCATGTTGCTCTAATCTGAGTCCCATTAAAGAGACGTGAGACCGAGTAAGTGAAAAGGTGAGACCCAGACCGGACTAGAGTACTACGACACTAGTTCTGGCTGGCACGAGTGCTATGGGAACTTAAATAATCACTTTTTTCAACCGTGTTGAGCAGAAAGGCATCTCAGAAAACACAACACATTGAAACTTGAGGTAGACGGGCTAAAACACCATCAGATAGGAACAGGAATCAGATACTACAGTGGACACAGGCTTACTGAAACTGGACAGATTGAAAAACATCGCCTGGGCCTGAGTTTTTTATACATGTACATAGGCTATAACATAAAATGAATATATGTGTGGTTCCTGTCAACATTTTTGCCTTCATCTGTTTTCTTTTCACAGACTGTGCGGTTTCGAGCCTTTTTTCGATGACAGAGGGGATCAGTATATGTTCAAGCGCATCCTGAACTGTGAATATGAGTTTGTCTCCCCCTGGTGGGACAATGTGTCTCTTAATGCTAAGGATCTGGTGAGTGAGTGGTTACAGCAAACAAACTCATGGAGCTTGAATCTAACCAACTTTGTACTGATTACACAAACATTAGAGTAGCTGAGCAAAATACTGCTTACATGATCAATTTTTCATGTAAAAATTATGCTCTTTTTCTTTTTTTTTTGTGACAGTCGACTTTTTCCTGTTTTCAGGTGAAGAAGTTGATCGTCAAGGACTCGAAGAAGCGTCTGACGACGCAGCAGGCCTTGCAGCACCCGTGGGTGACCGGAAAAGCCGCTAACTTTACCCACATGGACACGGCTCAGAAAAAGCTCCAGGAGTTCAACGCCAGAAGAAAGCTCAAGGTAGGGATATTCACACTCAGGAGGACGTGTGTAGTAAATACAATAGCTTCCTGTATATATATCAGTAGTGATGCTTTGGTCTCTGCAGGCTGCCGTTAAAGCTGTGGTGGCTTCGACACGGCTGGGAAGTGCCAGCAGCCACAGCAACCCGGACGCAAGCAAGGCAAACTCTCATCCCACTGAGCAGCAGGACGTGGAAGACGAGCAGCCTGAGAAAGAAGCTCACGAACTAGAAGACTCGTAGGCTTGTTTGGATTTGCAAGGGAACAAATTTACGATTTGTCATTGAAATCAAAATGTTTTTTTCTCACAGGTTTGGTTAGACCTGAAACCACAGGGTCCTGACAGGTCCATGACAGGATTGAGAGATTTGGGTTTTGGTTACATGCATGTGATTGATTTAGGCTACAATAAGCAGACGTTGCAAAAAAAAAACTAAACAAAACACATGCCATTTATTACAAGGCATCTGATATCTGTATCATGTATTTGAACGCTGTATGTGAACCAAATGCGGGTGAACTGGCCGTTTGTCCATTAACAGATATTGGCTGATCATTATGTTTGAGTTATTTACTATATATTCAACCGAAGCATCAAATTGAAGACTTTTTCATGACTATAACATAAGACGCAACACCGAACTGCTGTATTACAAACATATTTTTAAATGCATACATTTTACACCCAGTAAACAGTACAAATCATGCAATTTAAGCAAAACGCTATAGATGTCATATTATCAACCAGGGTCTTATTTTATTTACTATCGAGAACTATCTCACATCATATGAATAAATTTAAAGTGTCGCTTTACATCCTAATAGTTTACTGAATCGAAAGGGCTGAGAATAATGTTTGTGTTGTCGAAGCAGGGAATCGACGGGCTTGTTTTCTACTTTTCTAAGAATCAATACCAAGTAACTGATGCATGGTTTAAAAAATCAATAAAAAAGAAAAGGACAAATTATGCACAAGTTAATGCTTGTTAGCAGTGACCAAAAACAAGCCTTCTGCACCCTCAGAAAGTCCTACAGTCAATGCCAAAATTGTTGGCACCCTTGATAAAAACAAAACCAAAAAAATAGGGGACTATGAAAGCTGTCTTTGCAGTTAATTAGCTCAGTCTCATGCTGAAAATATGAAGGAGAAATCTCACCTTTAATTGAAGTCAATTTCAAACCCCTGTTAAAAATATATATACGTTTGAAAAACTCACGTGTCACAATTATTGGCACCCTTCACTTCACTGTGCAACCTCCCTTTGCCAACATAACAGATTAACATATTTAATAGTTTGGGATTCGGGTCTTTTCTGTACAATCGTCCCTCATCAGAGCCACCTTGAATGAGTCACTCAGAGTCACTCAAAATGCCTGAAAACCTAGTTCCAGAGAATGTCTGGTGAATTTCCAGTGCTTATGACTGGAGTTAGAAGAAAGAAAAAGCTTTTTTGTGGCATGCCTTTAAAATAGTTTATTGGTGTGTAATTGTAGATTTGGAGACTTGGTGACCCCAAACTGCTACCATCTTGTATAAATCTCAGTCTGTGGTGTTTTGAGAAATGTTTGGCTCTCTGACATCCTCCTCACTGTGTGTGAGGGTGAAATACACTTTTTTTTTTACTTTTCACTTTTAACACTTTTAAGCTTCTTAATTATCACCCTAACAGGATATTTCAGGCATGTAACTGATTTATTCAGCAGAAGTTAATTAACCTCTGTCTCATTTCATTTTTGTATTTGTTAATCTTCCTTATATTGATAAATGACTGAAGGAATTTCATCTCGTATTCACATCCTTATAAAACAAGGATGACTGCTTAAGAGTTCCTAAATACTCAGGTGAACTTAGAAAATATAAAATATAAGTAGAACATGCTTATAAGAATTTTGAGAGGTGCCAATAATTTTGATGTGTAATAACTCTTTTGATGAATATTTCATTTGTTTTTAGCATAAATTAACTTTTTTTTATATGATATTTACACAATATGTCACAATATTTAACCACAGACATTTTCCCCATAACCTCTTTTTTTTATCCCATTACCAAGGGTGCCAATAATTCTGGGCCTGACCGTAAATTCAGGTTTTAAGTCTTTAAGGTTAAAAGTTGTCGTTTTATATTTCAAAGCTATTAGGCTAAATTGCCAGTCACAGTTCTTCACAGTCTTGACTGATCAGTCTTTAGAAAAAGGAGTTTAAAGGTGTATTGATTGAATGCTACTTACGTTATAGCATGCTTTTATGTACAAATATCAGCAAGTGCTGTTTTGGAATTATTTGCTAAAGATGTATGGAAAGGAATGTAGCATGGGTGTACTCTATAAAGGTTTCATTGCATGAAGGAATGTTCTAAAGCTGCAAATGTCTTCTTAAAGTGCACATATTTTACTAATATCAATTACTATGTGTTATACAGTATGATATTACAGGCTGTTTGAGGGCCACATTGTATGAGACTCAGAGGTCAAATTTGTTTATCTGCCTGTTTCTATCTTAAAATTTACATTTTAAAACAATGAAAATGATACTGTGTATTAATTGCAGAAATAAATGCTAATAAACGCAATACTTGAGAAGTGCTGTGCCTGCTCGGGAACTCGTCTAGACTCCACCTGTCTGAAATACAAGCTTCATTTTGGAATAAATTTGAACTATTAAATGCTATTTATCTCTATATTCTGGCAAAATCTCTGTCTGGAATCAGAGATGACTAAATCAACTGGTTCATTGGTACTGAAAGGAGATATTATTGTGCTCAAAAGTTTAAAAGCAATTTGAGTGCACATAGTGTGTTCATATTTCAGAGCATGTTTAATATTTTTACATTAAAAACATTCTCATAGTTTGTATCCTCCAGTATTTCCTTAAATCTACCTTACAGATTACTCCTGTTAAGTTACAGCTCAGTAAAAAAATGTAAACAACAGTAATGTTAGTGTCCAAAGGTCTTTTGTGATTTTCCATAAGGATAGCCTGTGTACTGCAGCAGTATACTACCTACTGTAACACAGCCTATGTACTGCAGCAGTATACTACATACTGTAACACTACAGCCTGTGTACTGCAGCAGTATACTACCTACTGTAACACTACAGCCTATGTACTGCAGCAGTATACTACATACTGTATCACTACAGCCTGTGTACTGCAGCAGTATACTACAAAGAATATTATATCACTATAACCTGTGTACTGCAGCAGTATACTACATACTGTATCACTACAGCCTGTGTACTGCAGCAGTATACTACAAAGAATATTATAT